>PVKS010024418.1:7397-31213 GCA_004027875.1 Aplodontia rufa
TATATATATATATATATATATATATATATATATTATTTCATTAGAAGCTTGTTTGTTCAATAAATGAATTTCTGAATAAAAATAAAAAACCTTAAAGAAAAAAATAATAATTTTTTAAGAAATAATTTTGCAGGACTGGAGCAGTGGCTCGTCAGGTTCAGGGCTTGCCTGGCATGTGTGAAGATGCGAGTTCAGACCCCAGCACCAGGTACACAATGAAGTATCAAAGCAATGAAGGCCACATGAGAAACTAAATAAAATTGATTCTTTCTCTCTCTCACTGTCCTTCTCTCTTATAAAAAAAAAAAAAGAAAGAAAAAGAAAAGAAATAATTTTGCTCTCTTAGATGATAAAGTTGTCACACTTGCTCTGCCACAATGTGAAAAGTATGCTGTTTGCCTCAATTCTGGGATAAATTTTTATATACAACACATGAAAGTCTTTACTAATATTTTATTTTTGAAAGATTAATTCAATTTAATTGTAAGAAACCCTACTTTTAATTCAAATAAATTTTTATATTCATTTTTGTCTATGAAAAAAAAGTCAAAAACCCACCTGTTGTCTGATGGTACCAGTAGGCCTACCTCAAAGGAAAAATCAATGTATAACTTTGTAACTATAAACACCTTGTCTGAAATAAGGGAAATTTCTGTTGCCAAGATTGATGCAGTTGCACCTCTGAATAAAGTATGTAAATTAGTTGCGGTTTTTCCAGCAGGGTTGGTGCTGCATTCACTACTGAAAGAGTGAAAGGCATCATTACCATTTTCAATGGAATTATGGATAAGGAGTTGAAAGGCTCATGCTTCTGGGTCATGGCTGATCATAACACCTGAGGAAAAATCACAAACCTGCCTCCAAATACCTTTAAGTTCTCTACTACCTGCCTCTTTATCTCCCTTCAACATCTTTCCTAGTCCTTCTTGCTCGATAGTAAATAGCCAATTAAGTCTGGACTTACAAGCAGAGACACAAGGAATTCCTGGAAGTTAAACATAACATTGTTTTTAACATGACTACAGCTCTTTCTGTGTTCCAGTTTATTTTTTTCTTTCATTCAACAAATGTTGTGGAGCCATTCACCATTCCAAGTACTAGAATTCTGCTGCTATCAAAGCTCATCAAGTTTAAATTCTATTGCATAATAAAAAGGTAGAGATAAGTGTGAATAAAGAGAATGGAGAGAACCTAACGATGTAACTTAGTGGTAGAGCAAATGTCTAGCAGGCATGAAGTCCCAGATTCCCCTTCGAGGACATGCCCCCCATAAACTATTTTCCCTCCACTGGGTCACACCTCCCAAAGGTTCCATCACCTCCAAATAGTGCTATGGGCTGGCTATCAATCCTGGAATACAGGGGACATTAAAGATCGAAACTATAACAGGGTGGAAGAGGTTAAATTTAAATATCTTCATCTTGCATGGTACTCAATAAAAAATAAAATTTTTCCTAAGGCATTGACCCTGTAAGTTAAATAAAGTTTACAGATACCCAAATGAAAAGAAAAGGCAAAGATGCAGGAAGATAGATATAGTTTTAAAGAACTCAAAACCATCTGGAATTAAAGAAACTCTTCATGGAATAAGCCATAAGTTTCACTGAAATTTCATTACATTACTTCTACTCATGCCTAATTCTTACTTGGAACTTGAAACTTTCAATGTGCAGGCAGTTTTCTGCTCCTCTACTAGAATATCAGACATCTACAAATAGCCTATGAAACCAAAACTCTGTAGTTATATATTTTCTTTGAAAACACCCTTTGCTTTTGCCTCATAAAAAGTGGACACAGACTTGGCCTTCTCAGCTTAGCAACACGTACATGGGGCTGGGGATATAGCTACATGGAAGAGTGCTTGCTTAGCATGTCTGAGGACCAGAGTTCAATTCCCAGAATCATAAATAAATAAATGAACAAATAAACATGCTCTTTTGGCTTTTGTTTTCTGGACTTTCTGCCTTTATGTGCCCAGGCAACTCCAGGAACAACCTGTTCAGTGTTTGGCCTGGGAGGAGTTGACCTATCTGTTACCATGGACTGTAGAGCAATAGGAGCACACAGGATCATTGGAGTGGATGTCAAAAGACAAATTTAAGATGCAAAGGAAGAAGTTTTATTTAATACATGACAGGTGCTGGTGTAGAATTTTGCTTTGAGGTCAATGAATATTCAGACACTGTGGTGTTATCCTCTGGAGTGAAAGTTATCAAAATTTATACCAATCAGTGTATTAGAATTTAATTGAAGGAACATTCATAAATTCCCTCCACATTTAATTTAATGTGTGCTCCATGACATGTCAGCTAGTGCCTTACATCTAACCCTACAAATTTGTTTAATATCTCAAACACTGAATCTAGAACTCCCATACTGAATTTCTATTCCCTCTCTCTTCCCTCATACTATCCTTCCACATAAGCAGACATCCTCCAACAGGCAGGACTGTAATTCATGATAAATAATTCTCCCTAAATTATTTCATAAAAAGAATCATCCTGATAACTATATGTTTCAAGCCAGAAGAACTAAGTGGGATACGTTTAAGAATGGATAGATGACCCTATAAAAACAATGAGCTTCTTACTTTCAGCAAAATCTTTCATATTGGATCTGAGATAAATTACTAAGAAAAATATTTATAATTTTTGATTAAATGTTTTCATTTCAAAATGGAGGAAAAAATGCTAGAAAAATACTGCCCATTTTTCTGGATGAACATGGTTTATGTAAGAATGTAGAAATTGAGAGGAAGCTATTTCAGAAGCTGACACTTGTTTTCTTTGGGCCTTTGAAGAAATAATGTGTTATTAGTTTGCAGGACTCTATCTTCCAGGCAGCTATATGAAAATCAAAGAACATCTCTTCAACTTGGGCCTTTCCCTCGGCATACAAATATAAATATTAATATATATTTATCTATTTGTAGTTATTTTTCTGATAATTCACTGTTGGTGTACAGCAATACCACTTATTTTTTAATAATGTATTTTATTTCCTGCAACTCTGCTGAATATGTTTATTAGTTCGAGCAGGGTTCGGTGGGAGTTTTGTTTCTTTGGTGTACAAAGAGCAAAGTCTCTCATCCAGGTCTATAAGGTGCAGAAAACAAACAAGGTACAAGGAAATACAGGTCCAAAGGTAAAAGCAACTATGAAAATAGAAGCATCTTTCGACTTTGTCCAAAGACCTGATAGCTGGTGTATAAATATACACATATGTAGTCACTGTAGATACATTATCTCAAATGTAAAAGATACAACAAAAACCTTTCTCACAGTCTTGCCCTGAGAAATAGCCTTTGAACATAACTGATGGGGAGATATCTGACTATGCATTAGCATATTATATTTTACAAATACCAACTGTTCCCTTTGATGTTTAAAAGAAAAAGTTGATTTTAACCAACCAATTATGACAGTAATGGTTCATACAAAAATTATTATTATGGGGCTGGAGTGGTGGCTCAGCAGTTTCAGTGCTTGCCTGGCAAACACAAGGACCTGGGCTCATACCCCAGCACCACGTACACAACTAAGTGTTGAAGCAACGAAAGCCATGTGAAAAACTAAATAAAGTTGTTTAAAAAATTATTATTATTACAACCATTACTATTACTATTTTTATTTTTATTTCCATTTATTGAGTTGTAAAATGTCAGGTACTGTTCTAAGCAGCAGACAATGCTGTTTTATAACATGCTCATAAGATAAATGATATTTTGAAGTACAATAGAGAAAATCATAAAACAAAACCATGGGTCATTCAGCAGGCAAGCTGAAAACAAACTTTAGATCCAACCCTCAAGTACCTCTTTTAACTCCTACACTGCCTTGCATTTCCATACAACAGACAGCTGCCCTGCCCTCCTGCCATAGTGTCTACATGAATATGACTTCAGGTACTCAATTCAATGCTAATGGCCCATTCATGAGAGTCAGGACATTCTTTGAAAGGGTCTGTTTTTGGAGGTATGGATGAAGCAGGGAAGGGTGGAAGTTCTTGAGGGTTGGAAACAGGGAAATAGAAAATGTGCTAGAAAAACTTAGGAAAAGACATAAAGCAAGAGCTTTAGATTATAGATTTTGTTTCAATTTACAAATACCCAAAGAAAGAGAATATATATTTGATATAACCAGTGCCTTGTGGTAAGCTTTTTCTCATGCAAAGGGAGAAAACAGATTATTTTTAATTGATTAATAAGGAAACCCATCTCCAATGTTTAATGCAATATTATAATCAAATACTGTACCTCATAAATGCAAATTGGAATTTCTTAGAGGGTGTGCTTAACCATTAGTAGTCATTGCAAAAAGACTGTAAAGTCTTATCCCAAACAAATGTATTACCATTATACTAACCCCAAAATATGAATTCATGGTTTTAAAGAAATATTGCTTATAAAAAAGGAAACAAGAATTACTTTTCTGAAGGAAGGCACTTTTAATAGAATCCTTTGATTTTCCACTTTGTAAACCTCTCAGAGTCTGTTTTCAAAAGACTTTATATAGTACTAAGAAAATAGAAAACAAACTAAATTAAATAAATCTGCTTAGAATTCTGAGGTCCTTAAGAAAGAAATCTTATACTTAAGAAGAAATGTATTTATCCAGAGATTCTGGGGAATCTGAATTCTTGGGAAAAAGAAAACAGAATTTGTAGTTGTCTGAATTAATTCTTTTAAAGACATGAGTCACATTTATTGATTTGTGTATATTGAACCAGCCTTGAATACCTGGAATGAAGCCCACTTGATCATGGTGAATTACCTTCTTGATGTGGTTTTGAACGTGATTTGCTAGAACCTTATTAAGAATTTTTGTGCCAATGTCTGTCAGGGATATTGGTCTATAATTTTCTTTTGGATGTGTCTTTGTTGGGTTTAAGTATCAGTTATGGTTGCCTCATAAAAAGCATTTGACAGAGTTCCCTCCTTTTCATTTCTTGGAATAGCTTAATAAGGAAGGTGTTCGCTCCTCCTCAAAGGTGTGGTAAAACTCAGAGGGAAATCCATCAGGTCCTGGGATTTTCTTCTTTGCAAGGCTTTTAATTGCTATGGAATTCAGGGCATATTTTGGGGCTGTTTTGGATTTTAATATCTCCTGCATCAATTTGGGAATGTTGCATATGTCTAGAAACTTGACCATTTAATTTATTTGATTTAGAGGAGTATAGTTTTTTCAAAATATGTTCTTATAATCCATTGGATTTCCATTGGGTCAGTGGTGATAACTCCCTTTTTAATGGATATTTTGTTGATTTCTTCATTTCCTTCCTTCTTGTAGTAAGATTAACAAGTGAACCTATCAATTTTATTTACTTTTTGAAAGAACCAGCTCTTTGTTTCATCAATTCTTTTAGTGTTTTTCTGTTCTCAATTTCATTGATTTCAGCTCTGATCATGATTATTTCCTGTCTTCTGTTGTCTTTGGGATTAGATTGCTTTTCCTTTTGTAAGGGTTTGAGGTGGAACATATTTCATGATTTTTAATGTAGGTACTCAGTTCTATAAATTTTCCCCTTAATTATATTTTCATGCTGTCCCAGAGGCTTCAATACAGTGTTTCTTCATTCTCATTCATTTCCAAGAATTTCTTGATTTCTGCTCTCATATCTTCTGGATCCATTCTTCATTTAGAAGGGTATTATTCAATCTCTCTATATATAAGTATTTTCTGTTTCAATTTTTGCTATTAATTTATAGGGTTATGGTGTCATGGTCTAATACAATACATGGAATAAGATACGATACATGGAATAAGATCTACTTTTATATTTGCTGAGATTTCCTTTGTGAAATGGAACATGATCTATTTTAGAGAAGGATCCATGTGCTGCTGAGAAGATGGTAAACTCAGCCATTTGGAGTGAAATATTCTATAGATGTCTGTTAAGTCCATTTGATTTATGGAGTTATTTAGGATGGAAATCTCTTTATTCTTTGTTTGCTTTGATGATCTGTCTGTTGGTGAAAGCAGAGTCCCAAAATCTCCCAGTATTATTCTGTTGAGGTACACAATTGATATTATTTCATGGAGTAATTTATCCACATATTTGAGAGTGTTGGTGCTTGAAGAGTACATATTTACTATGGTTATATTTTCCTGTTGTATTGTTACATTTAGTAGGATGTAGGTGCCTTCTTTATCTCTCCTGCTTAGTTTATGTTTGAAATCTACTTTGTCACATATAAGTATGACAACACCAGCTTGCTTTCTTGGGCCATATACCTGGTAGATTTGTTTCCATCCTTTCACCCTCAGTCTGTGGGTATCATTGGCTGTAAGAAGAGTGTCTTGTAAGCAGCATATTATTGGATTTTTTTCTTGACCCAATCTGCTAATCTGTATCTTGATTGGTGCATTGAGATCATCCACATTCAGTGTTAGTAGGATAATTATGTGGTTATGGTTCATAGTCACAGTGTTTTGTCAGTAAGTTCTGCGCTATCTTGGTTGTCTATTGACAGCATGTACCTTTATTGAATTTCCTCTGCTTGTGGATTTTGAGGATTGTTTGCTTGTTCTTTTCTCTGGAGTTTATCCTTGAGGATTTTTTTATAATGCTGGTTTTCTGTTCATGAATGCTGCATTTTAGATCTTTTCATGAAATGTTCTTATTTCCCCATCAGAACTGAAGCTGAGTTTTACTAGGCATAATAATCTTGGCTGCATGTTGTAGTCATTCAGACATTGAAAGATCGCCTTCCAAATTCTTCTTGCTTCTAGAGTCTGAACTGAAAAGTCAGACATGATCCTTATTGGTCTGCCTCTAAATGTGTTTTGGTGGTTCTCTCTTGCAGCTTTTAATATTATTTCTTTGATTTTCCTGTTACACAATTTGAATATGATGTGTCTCAGTGAGCTTTTCATTTGATTAGGCCTACTGAGTATGCTATATCCTTCCTGGATGAGCATATCTGACTCTATTTTTATATGGGAAAATTTTCTTTAACTATTTCATTGAGAATATTCTTTAAGCCATTCACTTGCATTTTGATTTATTCTCATATTCCAATTACCTTTAGATTGTTTCTTCTGATTTTTCCCCAGATATTTTGAAAATTCTCCTCATGTTCTGTGAGGGTTTTTTTTTTTTCTTTTTATCATCTCTGCACTTAAACTTACTCAGCCTATCCTCATTGTCAGAAGTTCTTTCTTCAAGAGCTGAGGTTCTTTTTCTATAGAAGTTAGTCTATTAAATTCTTCCATTGTTCGTCTGATGTGATTCACTGAAGATTTTAGCTCTGTTACTTCCTTTTTCAGTATGTCTATTTCTTTGATAATAGAGTTTTTCATATCTTGAGTTTTCTCACTTAGTCCTTTCATTAAATCTTGTTTTACTTCATTGTTCCTTTTAGTTATCAAATTGCTGCTAATTTTGTCTAGGTTTTTATCCCATCCCTGTTTCTGGGCTCCTTGCTAGGGCAGTTGTGAGTTTGAGACAAATCTTATCTAGTTTGATTTCTCATCTTTGAAAGTCTTCTTCTGGTCTTTGAATAGAGGTTCCCTATGTGGAAGCAAGGCAGGTCTCTGGATGCTTCTTCATAGAAGGTCAAAAGGTCAGGTCAGATATTGCCTCTCTGATGACCAACTTCTTCCGGAAAGCTGCTTCTGCCAAGAGCCCCATTTTATTGCACCTTTGGGATCTAGGCTTTAGGACTCAGATATGGAATCTCATGGGGTTTCAGGAAGCCTGCTGGGTTGTTGGAACTATATGGTGAGGGTGATTGGCTGAGTCCAGGGGATGCTGAGGTGTGATGTAAGCTGGAACAGGCCTGCCTATGTACTGCACTGGGGCCTAGGATTGTTGGTGAAGGGGACAGGTCCAATGTAATTGGACCTGGCACATATGTAAAATGGGGTCCTTGGGGTATCCTGCACACCTGTTGAGGCCAGGATGAGGAGTCCTGAGCCCATCCATGTGCAGAGAAGTTTCTGGGTGTGAGGTTTTTAGAGGTGTCCT
Organism: Aplodontia rufa; assembly: GCA_004027875.1. Taxonomy (NCBI): domain Eukaryota; kingdom Metazoa; phylum Chordata; class Mammalia; order Rodentia; family Aplodontiidae; genus Aplodontia; species Aplodontia rufa. The sequence continues at coordinate 15,366 of PVKS010024418.1, forward strand.
GCATGCCAGTTTTGGTCGGGGCTGGGGCCAGGGTCCTGGGCACAGAGTGGTGGTGCAGGGTCCTGGTTCAGTGTCCTTGCAGGTGTCCTGTGCACCTGCCCTGTGTCTATGCTGGAGGCTCTAATCTGTGCAGGTAAGGTCTGGGCATGAGGTCCTCAGGGGTTTCCTATGTGCCTGAAAACATAGAGGATGTGCTTCAACACAGTGGAATGCACAAAGATTTTCTTGGACAAGACCCTAAGAGAACAGGAACCAAAATAAAACTACACTTTTTAAACAAATGGTGAGGGGGAAACTGAATATCAATATATATATAAAAATGAAACTTAATGCCTAACTCTCACCCCACACAAAAGTCAAATAAAAGTGACTCAAAGACCTAGAAATTAGACCTGAAATTCTGCAACTGCTAGAAGAAACTGTAGACCCTACCCTTCAACATGTGGCACAGGAACCAACTTTCTTAAGAAGACAGAAGCATAAGAAATAAAACTAAAAATCAATGAGTGGGATTGCACCAAATTAAAAAAAGTCTACACAACCAAGTAAACAAGAGTGTGAAGAGACAGCCTACAGAATGAGAGAAGATCTTTGCCACCTACTCTTCAAGGCATTAGTATCCAGAATATGAAGAACTCAAACAAGTGAACACCAAAAACACAAATGACCCAATCAACAAAGAGGCAAAAAACTAAACAAATGCTTCTAAAAAGAAGTAAAAAAAGGAGCAAGTACATGAAAAATTGTTCATTTCTAGCAATTACAGAAATACAAATCAAAACAACATGAGATTTCATTTCACTGAAGTCAGAATGTCAATTATCAAGAATACAATTAATAATGTGATGACAAGGGGATGGGAGAAAAGATGCATGTAGTTGGTGGAACTACAAATTAATGTAACAACACTGAAAAGAAGTACAGAGACTCCTCACAAAGACAGGAAAGGACCTACTCTTCAGCTTATATCCAAAAGATTTAAAATTAGTATACTATAGGCATACAGCCACAGCAATGTTTATAGAAGCACAATTCACAATAGCCATGCTATGGAACCAACATAGGTACTCTTCAACAGATGAATGGATAAAGAACATGTGGTATATATACACAATGGAGTATTAGCCATTAAGAAGAATGAACTTTTGGCATTTGCCAGAAAATGGATGGAACCACAGACTATCATGCTAAGTGAAATAAACCAGACCTAGAAAATCAAAGGTTGAGTTTTCTCATATGTGGAAGCTAATCCAAAATAAAGAAAACAAAAGAAGGAAAGAAAAGAAAATCTAGGAGTGTGAGAATTCTATCAACATAGAAGATCAGTAAAGTAGAGGAAGGGAATTGAGGAGGAAGAAGGAAAAAGATAAGGGAAGAACAGTGGAATAAATCTGATCTAAATTTGTTTATAACAGCATTATTCACAATAGTCAAAAGTGTCCATCAATGGACATATATACATATCTCTTTCTTGGTCTCTTAAAAACTCTGGCCTTCATTTTTACCTTGAGGAAAAACCTATGATGTTGACCCTGCTTGGGCAGCTCAGATTTATTCTATGGTTGTTCCCCTGATACAGCTGTGACACACCTAGAGTGTGCATTCTTAGCCAATGTTGAAGAATTCCTGAAACTCCATTTAAATCCTTTGGCCTAGAGAAAGCACTTAATGAAGCTTGGCTATGACTAAACACATCACATTTGTAAATAAAATTCAAAAAAATATGAAGAGGGGTCTCAATCTCCACTGGACCCCCCCCCCTCTGCTGGTTTGTCCTGAATAAAGTGGTGCTACTGATGAGCCACCTCTCCTCTCTCTCTCTCTCTCTCTCTCTTTTTATTTCCTTCAATCTTCTTTCCCTATATAATTGTGATGAAACCCAGGACCGTTGTTTGTGGTTCCCACTATAAGTAGCAACTCTGGGCCTTCCCTTGACCTCAATCTGGCCTCTCCTTCATTCCTTCTTTCCACCATCTCTCCCTCCTGAGGCTTCAGTAAGGACCACTCACATTGCTGCACTTCTCATCCACCACCAGCCATCACCTATTGGATGAGTGACCCCCCCCCCTCTGTTTTTTCTGGATTCCTGAAATTCCTTCCATGGTTTCTCTCTCTCCATGGATACTATTCCACTGACAAATCTCAGCACTGGGTAAGAGAAACCCCTGCCACCAGAGAGTGGCAATGACTTCTATTCTTTGGGGTCACCCATTGAATGAATGATTGTCATTCAAAGATCCTTCTTGCAACAATCTTATAAAACCAAAATTCTTGTGGGGATACCCCTTCTTTCGACTTTTCTCTTTGATAGAGTCATTGGAGGCTCTCCTCAATCCATCTTGTCCATCATGGGACAGAACCCATCAAAGCCTGGATGAGATAGACACCCCCTTATGATGCCTTCTAAATATATTCAGACCCTGGGTCTCAAAGACACAGTCAAATCTACTGCCTGATCCCAATACAAACTAGGAAATAACACTCACTGGCCTGAAAATGACATATTTGACTTCCAAATTCTAAGAGATCTTGAAAATTCTCCACCACAATGACAAATAATCCAAGGCCCAATTATTGGGAGGACTCCATTCCAGGACTAGTACCTCCACTCCAGACATTCTCTCTCCCCAAAGAGTACCTCCACTCCAGACATTCTCTCTCCCCAAAGTGTTCACCTTTTCACATTCTTCTCCTCAATGGAATGTCCCTCAAGACATCCCTATCTTGGGACCACCTCCCTCTTTGGGAACTCTGCTTGCTTTTTATTACTCTAAATCCTGTTACTTTGCTCTGTGTGAACTTATGTCCATGGATTTCATTCCTCAAATTCGCAAGAGAGAACCCCTCTATCCACCCTCCTTTTAACATTTACAGGAATTCATCTGGGATCAACAGAAGGGTAAGTAACATGGACAAAGAAACTCTCATTACTCTTCTGTGTGTTCTTTCTTAGAAGACAAACTGTCTTCAAAAACTGGGCCATCCAGTTAAAAGTGATGAGCATGGCTGCTGGTCTTAAGACTCAGGTGACAGGCTTGCTGGGCAGGCACAGCCAATCACTCTTCACGTAGGAGTTGGGAATCTCACTCATGACTTGCTTCAGTTTCCTTTCTGTGAGAGAGAATTGCTGCATGGGATGCAGGAACACTTGGTCAATTTAAGGCAGAAGACCGGGGCAACTCCCCAGTGCTGCATGGAGGTTTCCAGTCCAGAGTCTGACCCTGACAGCCCTTGAAATATCAAATATCAACCATCATCTGTCTTTCTGCTTCTGACTGACTTCATCCAAAGATGGAGGGCAATCTCACCTGATGAATCCTGGATCCTCAGATGAACCCTTTGTCTGATTCAAGGTCTTTGGGAAAGAGGTTACCATTAATCCCCAGAGCATGAGCCAAACAGTATCTCTCCTTCTCTGCAGAAATGTCTCCTTCACATGTATGCCCTGGTGCTCAGGTTATTCCCAACTACTCTATATGTCCTACTGACCCTCATTTCTTTCACCTTATCTCTCTCAAGTGCCTAAATAGAGTATATTGGGACTTCCAGGTTTTCAAAGCTTTCTAGGACCCAAACCCCAAATCCATTCCCACTTATGCTTTTACATGCCTAAATTAATATATATTGTTGTGATCAATCTTATTTTGTCTAACTGGAGTTGATGTATTTTTTTGCCCTCTGTTTATTCAGAGGGCAATTATTCAAGGAACAGCTCTAAAATCTTTTTATGTGTATTTGTGCACAATTGTGCATTGCCTGTTGCGTGTACATATGTATTTTTTCTATATATTGCTTACACGGTGCCAAGATTGGCAACTAGATAAATGAGCACTCATAAAAATGACTCCACAAAAAAATTGGACTGGAACCACCTTTTTACCCAGCTATCCCACTCCTGGGTATCTTCCCAAAAGAGCTAGTATTGGCATATTATCGAGTTATGGTTGCTTCATAAAAAGTGTTTGGGAGAATTCCCTCCTTTTCAATTTCTTAAAATAACTTAATGAGGAGAGGTGCTAATTCCTCCTCAAAAGTGTGTAAAAATCAGTGGGGAGGCCATCAGGTTCACGAGTTTTCTTCTTTGGTAGACTTTAAAATGCTATATGGATTTTTGTGCCTGTTATTGGGTTGTTTAGGAATTCAATATCATCCTGTGTCAATTTATGGATGTTGTATGTGTATAGAAATTTGTCCATTTCTTTCATATTATCTAATTTGAAGGAGTAAAGATTTTTGAAATATGATCTTATAATTTGTTGGATTTCTATGGTGTCAGTGGTGATCACTCCCTTTTCATTGGAGATTTTATTGATTTGCTTAATTTCTCTCCTTCTTTGAGTGAGATTGGCGAGGGGTCTATCTATCTTACTTAATTTTTCAAAGTGCCAACTCTGTTTCATCAATTCTTTTGTTGCTGTTGTTGTTGTTGTTGTTGTTGTTCTCAATTTCATTGATTTCAGCTCTGATCTTGATTATTTCTTGTCTTCTGCTGGCTTTGGGGTTAGATTGTTCTTAATTTTGAAGGGCTTTGAGATGGAGTATAAGCTTATTTATTTGGGATTTCTATTCATTTTTAATGTGGGTACTCAGTGCTATAAATTTTCCCCTTAGGAATGCTTTCATGATGTCCCAGAGGTTTTGATATGTTGTGTCTTCATTTTCATTCTCTTCCAAGAATTATTTTACTTTATCTCTCATGTCTTCTTGGATCCATTCTTCATTTAATAGGGTATTATTCAATCTCCATGTTTTCTGTTATGATTTTTGCTGTTGATTGCTAGTGTGATGGCTTTGTGGTCTGATAGGGTACATGGAATAATATCTACTTTTTTATATTTGCTGAGATTATCTTTATAAATCAGAATATGATCATTTTGGAAAAGGATCCATGTGCTGCTGAGAAGAAGGTGTATTCTGCCAACTTGGGTTGGAATATTATATATATATATATATATATATAAAAAATCTGTTAAGTCCATTTGATTTATGGAGTTGTTTAGGCTGGTGATTTCTTTGTTGAATTTTTTTTGATGATCTGTCTATTGGTGACATAGGAGTATTGAAATTTCCCAGTATTATTATGTTGAGGTCCACAGTGGTTTTATGTCATGAAATAATTTATTCATGTAGTTGGAAGCACTGTTGTTTGGAGAGTAAATATTAACTATGGTTATTCTTTCTGTTATAGAGTTCCCTTTACTACTAAGTAGAGGCCTTCTTTATCTCTTCTGATTGATTTATGTTTGAAATCTACTTTGTCAAATATAAGTATTGCAATGCCAGCTTACTTTCTTGGGCCGTATGCATGGTAGATTTTTTTCCATCCTTTCATCCTTAATCTGTGGATGTCAATGACTGTTAGGTGGGTTTCTTCTAAGAAGCATATTGTTGGATTTTGTTTTTTGATCTAGTCAGCTAGTCTGTGTCTGAGTGGTGCATTAAAACCATTCACATTCAGTGTTAAAATAGAAGTGTGTAATTAGTTCATAGTCATTGTGTCTTATTAGCTAGATCTGTGGTTGCCTTGGTTGCTTATTGATGGGTGATACTTTTACTGAATTTCATCTATTTGTGAGTTTTGTGTATTGATTACTTGTTCTTCTGTCTGGAGAGTATCCTTGAAAATTCTTTGTAAGGCTGGTTTTCTGTTTACGAATGCTAACAGTTTTGTCTTATCCTGAAAAGTTCTTATTTCTCCATCAAATTTGAAGCTGAGTTTTGCCAGGTATAGTAATCGTGGCTGCATGTTGTGGTCATTCAGATGTTAAAAGATTTCTTTCCAAGACCTTCTTGCCTCCAGAGTCTGGGTTGAAAGTCATAGACAATTCTTATTAGTTTACCACTGAATGTGATTTTGCATTTCTCCCTCACTGCTTTTAATATCATTTCCTTGGTATCTCTGTTGTACATTTTGAATATGATGTGTCTTAGTGAGTTTCTCATTTGATTAGGCCTATTGGGTAAGCTTCCTAGATGAGCATGTCTGATTCTATTTTTATATAAGAAAAGTTTTCTTTCCAATTTCCTTGAGGATATTCCTCATAACATTCGTGCATGTTTCCATTTCTTCTTGAATCCCAATTACTCTCAGACTGTTTCTTCTCATTTCATCCCAGACATTTTTAAAATTCTTATGTTCTTTTAGTAGTTTTTCTTTTTTGTTATCGGTGTGCTCAACCTTGGTCAGCCTGTCTTCATTGTCAGAAGTTCTTTCTTCAATAGCAGAGGTTCTATTTTCTACAAAAGTTAGTCTATTATTAAATTCTTCCATGGTCCCTCTCATGTCATTGACTGCACATTTTAGCTCTATTACTTCCTTTTTGAGTATATCTATTTCTTTAATGATAGAGTTTCTCAGTTCTTGAGTTTTCTCATTTATTCCCTTCATTAGCTCTTCTTTTAGTTCATTGTTCCTTTTCATTATCAGATCATTGATAATTTGTTCTAAATTTTCCTCCAGGTCCCTGGCCATAGCCACCTTGCTAGAGGAGTTGTGGATTTGAGGTGAACCTCTTCCAGTTTGATTCCTCATCTTTGAAGAGCTTCTTCTGGATTATTTAATTGGAGATCCCTGTGTGGAAGGAAGACAAGATTCAGGATTCTTCTTTCTTATATGTCAAGTGTTGGATCGGATAGCGCCTCTTTAATGACCTCTTCCTTCCAAAAGACTTTTTCTTCCTGGAGCCTTGTTTTATTGCAGATTTCAGGTTTAAGTTCTAGGACATGAGCTTGGCACCTGGGGGGGTTACTGGGCAGTCTGCTGTGTTATTGAAGCTAATCAGTTGAGGTTTGTCAATGGATGCTAGAGTCCCAGATGTGTGAAGTGGGCCAAGATGTACCAGCCTACTTGCTGTGTTGGGGTCTGGGATCCTTGATGGTGGAATTGGCCCAGAGTATCAGCACCCAGCTGGTGGGCATGACAGCTGTGTGGTATATGGGTGTGGGGGGCCTTGGAGGTGTCCAGCTTACCTATTGTGGTGGGACCAGAGTCCTGGAGCATGCTGGTGAAGGGGGGTCTTCTCAGGCTTCTTCTCATTCCGTAAGTTGATGTGAGTTCTTGACCTGAATTCTCTATCTGGTTGTTTTACTTAAAGACTATGCTGTTGGATTGGGAGTTTTGTCCAGTCCCTTACTTGGGTTGGGGTATTGTCAGAAAAGTTAAGTTCAGAAGTCTAACACCTATCCATTGAACTGTTAGTGTCCCTTAAAATTTCTAACATCTCATGAGCTAATAGAAGATCATTAATATGAATGACCAATGCTTACAATAAACAGTATTAAATTGGCTATTTAGAACAAACTATAGTACACTTTTGAATTCAAGCTATGCAATGAATGGTAGTGTTAATTAATACTTTCAGCGACACTAGTATTTAACTATCACCTATCTCAGGCTTCAGAACATACAATAATTATTGAGATTGACATTCATGGCGGTAATGGTTACACAGCCTTAACGATAGGGGGGTCAAAGGGTATAAACTAATTTGGAGCCAGAGAGAGAAGGGAATGTAAGTGAAATTTAGAGAGGAGATTGCATTGGCCAATCAGGGACAGTGAGGAAGTGGAGGAGGTAAAGGATTTGCTGGAGAAAGAAAAAGAACAAGAAAGAAAGAAAAAAAAGAAAAGAAAAGAAAGACCCTGGGGGAAGAAAAGACAGCTGTGGCAAAATAAAGGAAGGGTAAAAGAGATATTAATATTAATAAGAGTTGAGTGATAGCATAAGGGTAGAAGCACATGAAGGAAAATTATGCAGGTCAGGCACAATATACATCAAATACTAAATGCACTGATCAGAATCCCTCTTCTTCAGGCAGGACAAGGATAGACAGGATAGATAAGAAAGAAGAAGAGAGACGATGGAGAGAAAAGAAGAAAAAATAAAGAGAGTGAGAGAAAACCCAAAAAACAAAAGAACAGGGAAACAAAAACAGCTAGTATTTTTATATGCCCATGAACCAATCAACTTTTCCAGTTATCGCTCCAATACACATTGAAAACAGGAGAGAAAAGAAGAAAGAAAAAAATGAAAAATATATATAATAAAATTAAAAGTAATAAATTCTTTTTTAATAGAGAAATTTATTTGTTGAACAATCATACAAATTTTAACAAAATAATATATAATGTATATAGATTCTGAAAATTGGATTTACCCCCAAGAGTGCCCCCCCAATTACCCATCCTTATCCCTCCCTTCCCCTTCCCAAAACATCTCTAAAAAAAGTGTTAGGTTGTGTAACATTACATGATATCTGGATATAACACCTGATACTAGACCACTTCTCTTAATGACCAGAGTCTAGTTCCAGCCTCCACAGATGAGTGAAGACATTCAACTTAATGAAAACTTGGACCTATAGTCAGTAAGATTGTCTCTGTGCCCCTTGGGAGGAGATGTTCACTGTCCATCTGAGTTTTGATAGCAAGGTCTCTCAGTCTGTAATTATGTGAACTCTCGAAGAGGACTGGGATATCCTCAGACTCCTGGGATTTCTAGGAGGAGATTTCAATGAAAAGATCTGATTCAGGAATGTCTTGAAGGCTGATTTGAAACTCAGGAGATTTAAGGGTTTTATGTGCAGGGAGGATGAGATGCTTTCTATGTTCACGCTGCTGGTGGTTGCAGTCTCAGTCTTCTGGGATTTTTGAGCTGGGACAGAGTGTTTAACTTATCACGTGATCCTTCTGGCTGGGGTGGGGTTGGACAGGGCTGAGAAATGCTCCCCTTTACTCCGCAAACTCGAATCCCATGCCTCCTTTTCCAGGTTCAGCCTGTGGTCAGTGACTGTCTCCTGATGCAGCATACAGAGCCTGCTTTGCAGTCCTGGAGAGTGCTGTCCCAAAGAGTGCTGTCCCAGAGAGTGCCTGTCTCCAGGTGCTGTAATGGCAGAGCCTGCTTGTCACTTCACTGGGCAGACAGCTTCACAAGGCTCCTCTACAGGCAGCTTCCAGACACTGTTCTCCCCACATGCAGTGGAGGTGCTAGATGGGTATCTGTAATTGCACCTGCCCGGACGCACTGTCCTTTATAAAGCACAGCTTCTCTGCAGTGATCTGCTAGCAGGCTGTGTTACTCTTCTCCCACTCTCCCGGGCTGAATGTAAACAATGGCCACAGCTCTGCTCCACTGCTGTATCCTTGCCAGGACAGAAAAAAAAATCCCTCTTTTTTTTTTTTTTTTTTTTTCCACTCACTGCTCCCAAGTCTCTGATCCTCCAAACAATTGCCCAAACTAGCACTGAGCTTCCATGATGATAGTCCCCAAAATACACCTCAAAATACAGGTTATGTCCTGGAGTTTTCCCATCCAGTCACGGAGCCAAATGGGAAGCTGCCTCCCTTCAGCTCACCATCTTCTTCCTCCCTAGAGTCTTCTTTAAACTGTTTTCAAAGTGAGTGAGAAACCAAAGAATGGTGCTTAATTTGTAAAATAAACAAACAGAAGCAAAGTAGTTAATTGGAAAATACATGAAGAGAAATGGATTAAAGAAATAACACTTGATAGGGTCCATTGAGGTTGTTGTGAATCTAGGAATTATGGCCATAGGTGTCTCCACTTGTCTAAGAAGAAAGATTCCTATAGTAGCACAGGTACACTAGAATAACTTCTGACCAGCTATTGGCCAGAATTTCCACATTAACATGGGATTTTTGGTAGATGAAGCCCCCAAAACAAGATGTCCACCAAAACAGTTCCAGAGAGGACCAAGTAGGTCAAAAACTATACCACCCCATGTGAAAGAGGTGTTGAACACCTGATTGTCAAAGGTTGCTGAAGAAGGACCCCAGTTCTACTATTAAACATAAAACAGTAATAAATGTGGAGACAGCATTGATTCATGTCTGCTCAGAGATGGCCACTTTATCTCTCAACTGCTTAAACCTTACTTTGCTTTTACTTTACATTTACTTATAATGAAGTTCCCTTGCATTGGGAAAAAAAAACTTTGAAGGAAAAGTACAATACAAATAGCTTATAACATAAGGGATTCTGACACAGTATAAGAGATTTGAGGATGCTTATCCTCTTTAAAGAAGTGATGTTTAAGTTAAAATCTGAATAATAAAGAGAAGTTATATTTAGCTGGCATCCTGTTATTTAAAACATTATATTTTAGTATGAATAGTTATCTAACAGACACTCATCTAAAGATTTAAAAAAATCCTTTTTTCCTTACATTCAAACTAGGACCTAGAGTAACAATACTGCAAAGTAATTATTAACTTACAATCATTAATGTAAATTGAATAATATCCCTGAGTTCAAAATTCTATTTAAAAGTAATAGTGATGTGAAATTACAGAACTCAACCTGAAATTTTTCAGTGTTATCTTGATAACAAACATGAACTTTGAAATCAAACTAACTTCAAATCTAAACCTTGTTCCCCTAAACAACAGAATGGTATCAAACAAGCTAACTATGCTACCTTACTTGTCAATAGGGAACATAATATATTCTTCACAGGGTTGTGGTTAAGATTAAATTAATAGTGTATACAAAATGCCTGATATTTGCTAGGCACTTCCATGAGGGATAGTTAATTCCCACCAAATAAAACCTAACAACCGTTTTCTTTGAACAGCAACCACAACATATAACAGGGGGAAAAAACCTACTATAAACATTAACCTACCAAAGAAAGAAATCTTTTCCTTTCCACTTTCTTCCCATGATGAAATCTGTGGGGGAAAATGATCCCCTGGCTAAGAAAGAAATGGAGTCTTTGCCACACTTCACAGACTTTTTCTGGAAAACAGAGAATTTCCACTGAAGGTTTGATTGGCTCCATTATTAGTGCTCTGACTGACACAAAGAAGAGCTTCACTCAACCTGAGTGGAATGATGCAGACTTGTGTAAGCTTCATGGTGGCCTTATGTGAATTATATGGCAATTAAGTTGTCCTTTCTCCCTTCCTCAGTATAGTTTTAGACCACATCTTCTCTGAGAATTAATGTTTACCCTTGAGATATAGGTTTATGTATATTGCATATACATGATACAAATAGGTCTGCAGGTGAAATAAAGATTACTATTTAGACCAGTAGAAATGTTACCCAGAAGAACCAACACTACAGACCCAGTCCTACCCTTGATCTAAGACTCCAAAGCTGCTGTACCACAAATGGTCTTGTGGGAGACAGATAGATGGATATCCTAGTAAAAGGAAAAATCCAACATGAAGATATAGCCAGAGTAAACATTTATGCCCCAAACATCAAAGCACCCAATTACATGGAAAAATACCCATGAATTAAATCCTCATAGACCCCAACACAATAATAACTGGGGGGTTTTAATATATCCTTATCATCAATAGATAGGTCATTAAAACAAAAAATCAATAAAGATATGTCCAGCCTAAAAACCTTAAATGAAATGACCTTAACAGATGCCTACAGAATGTAAAACAGCAGAAGTTATCTTTTTCTAAGCTGCACATGGAACTTTTTCCAAAACAGATCACATTTTGGGCCACACAAAAAAAATCTTAGCAAATACAAAGAAAATCATATAGTTCCATGTATCCTAACAGATCATCATAGAACAAAGCTAGAAATCAACAATAGCAGAAACCACACAAAAACTTGGAGATTAAGTAATATTCTATTAAATGAAGAATGGATTGAAGAAGAAATGAGAATAAAAATCAAGAAATTCTATAATTCTCTGAAATGAATGAGAACAAAGACATAACATACTAAAATTTCTGGGACAATATGAAAGTATTTCTGTGAGGAAAATTTATGGCACAGAGTGCCCACATGAAAAAGTAGAGAGATCCCAAATAAATAGTTTATAATCCACCACAAGTTCTTAGGAAAAAAGAACAAACTAACCCCCAAAACAGAAGATAGGAAACAGTTAAAATCAGAGCTGAAATCAATGAAACTGACAATAAGAAAAAAATACACAGGATTAATGAAACAAAGAGTTAGTTCTTTGAAAAGATAAATAAAATTGAAAAACCCTTAGGCAAACTCACCAAAAGAGTGAGAAGAAGCAAATCAACAAAATCAGGGATGAAAAAGGAATTACTACCGCAGACCCCCCCTGAAATCCAAAAGATTATCAGAATTGGTTTTGAAAATTTATACTCCAATGCACTTGAAAATCTGGAAAACACTGACAAATTTCTAGACACATATGACCAGCCCAAATTGAATCAGGAAGTCAGAGAAATCCTAAACAGACTAATATCAAGTAATGAAATTGAAACAGTAGTTAAAAGTCTTCCAAAACAGAAAAGCCCAAGACCTAATGGATTCTCAACTGAGTTCTACCAGACCATTACGAAAGAATCAATACCAGTAATCCCATGAAACAGAAATGGAGGTGCACTCCCAAATATTTTTTATGAAATTAGTATAACCCTTATGCCAAAACCAGACAAAGACATCTCAAGGAAAGAAAATTACAGACTAATGAACACGGATGCAAAAATCCTTAATAAAACTTTAGCAAATCACACTTAAAAACACCACAAAAAAAAAATAAAACACTATGATCAAGTGGGTTTCATTCCAGGGTTACAAAATTGGTTCAAAGTATTCAAATCAATAAATGTGATTCATCACTTATACAGAATTAAGGACAAAAATCACATGATCATCTCAATGCATACATAAAAAGCCTTTGATAAAAATCCAACACTCATTCATATTAAAAACATTGTAGAGGGGCTGGAGCAGTGGTTCAGCAGTTCTGAGATAGGAAAAGTTAGGTAGTCAAAGTAATTAGAATGCTGGAGTCAATCAAGGGAAAACCAGTTTCTTTCCTTTAAGATCAATTTGACATCCCCCAGTACTAATGAGAAGGATCTGGCAAGGTGGTTTCAATTACAAACACTCCCTTCTGCTAAGCAAGCTGCCACATTCTTTGTTTGGATGCCTGAGGTGCAAACCCAAGGCTGGACCCAACCAGAATTTCTTACCCCCTAGATTGGGGGAAGGGAAAGGATGACCATTTGGGTGAACTTCCCATAAAAAGGGCAAACCTAGGGGTTGGGGATTTAGCTCAGTGGCAGAGCGCTTGCCTAGCAGGCACAAGGCCCTGAGTTCAGTCCTCGGCCCAAAAAATAAAAAAGAAAAAGAAAAAAAAAAAAAGAAAGAAAGAAAAGAAGAAGGGCAAACCTAAGCTGTGTAATGGTCTCTCTCCCCTTCCCCCACTCTGGGAGAAGTCTGCTTTTTTTCCCTATGCTTTACTTTCTATAAAGTAAAGTTTGTCCACTACGTTTGCCTCTGTGTCCCTCTGTGTTTTATTCTTTGACTCTGAGACAACACTTACAGGACATTCACAAAATAGACTTCAGTTTCAGCTTTTGCCTGGCATGCAGGAGGACATAGGTTAGAATCCCAGCACCATGTACACAACAAAGTGTCAGACCAATGAAATTCAATGAAAAACTAAAGAAAATTTGATTCATTCTGTCTCACTGTCCCTCTCTATTTAAAAAATAATAATGGAGAATCTAGGGATCAAAGGATATTGCCTCAACATTGTAAAGATTATTTATGACAAACCCAAAACCCACATTATACTAAATGAATGAAAAGTGAAACCATTTCTACTAAATTTAGGAACAAGACAAGGCTGTCCACTCTCACCACTCCTATTCAATACAGTCCTTGAAATATTAGTCAGAACAGTCAGTCAGGAAAGGAAATCAAAGGGATACAAATAGGAAAAAAAGAACTCAAACTATCTCTGTGTGTTAATGATACAATCTGTATCTAGAAGATCCAAAAAACTCTATCAGAAGACTTCTAGAACTTACAAATGAATTTAGCAAAGTAACAGAATACAAAATCAGCATCAATAAATCAATAGCTTTCCTAGACTCTAGCAGTGATTCAGCTAAAGAAGAAATTAGGAAAATCATCCCATTCACAATAATCTCATAAAATAAAATAAAATACTTTGGTGTTATTCTAACCAAGGAAATAAAAGAGCTCTATAATGAAAATTATAGAACACTGAAGAAAGAAACTGAAGAGACCTTAGAAGATGAAAAGATATCCCATGTTTTTGGATATGTAGAATTAATATTGTTAAAATGGCCATACTACCAAAAGTGCTATACAGATTCAATGCAATCCCTGTCAAAATAGCAATGACATTCTTTACACAATTAGAGAAAAATGATCCTTAAATTCATTTGGAAGAATAAGAGATCCAGAATAGCCAAACCTATACTAAGCTGGAAAAGCAAAAAATATAAATTATACTACAGAGCTGTAGTAACAAAAACAGCATAGTGGTGAGATCAAATAGACATAAAGATCAATTGAACAGAATAGAAGACACAGACAAAAGTCCACAAATCTATAGCCATCTGATATTTGACAAAGGTGCCAAAAATATATGATAGAGAAAACTGATTAGATTTATGTAGAAAAAAATGAAACTTTTTCCTTATCTTTCACCCTGCACAAAACTGAAATCAAAATACATCATATTTAGGAATAAGATCACAAACATTGAAACTTCTAGAAAAAAAATAGAATCAAAATTCCATCATATAGAAGCTGGCACTGACTTCCTTAACAAAGACCCCCAACATGCAAGAAATAAAACCATGAATCAATAAGTGGGATGCCATTAAACTAAAAATAGAGAACAGAGCCTACAGAATGAGAGAAAATCTTGGCCAGCTACCCCTCTGATAAGGGTCTAAAATCAAGAATATATAAAGAATTAAAAAAACAAACAGCACCAAAAAAACAAATATTCCAGCCAAAAACAAGCAAAAGAACTAAACAGAAACTAAACACAAAAGGCCAATATATATATATATGAAAAAATGTTCGACATCTCTAGCAATCAGGGAAATGCAAATCAGAACTACACTAAGATTTCATCTCACTCCAATAAGAATGGCAATGATCAAGAAGATAGACAATAAATGCTGGTGAGGTTGTGGGGAGAAAGGAACACTTTCACATGGTTTAAGGAACTGCAGACTGGATCAACCACTCTGGAGAGCAGTATGGCAATTCCTCAAGAAAATAGCAATGAAACCACCATATGACCCAGGTATTCCACTCCACAGATGTTCCCAAAAAGATCTAAAATCACTGTAGTACAGTGACACAGCCACATCAATGTTCATAGCACCACAATTCACAATAACTTAAATATGGAATCAACTCAGATGCCCATAATTAGATGAATGGATTAAGATATTATATATATATATATATATATATATATATATATATATACATATATATACACACACACACACACAAACATACATACATAAAAAAGATAGTTTGTCATAAATGATCTTTACAATGTTGAGATAAGCTCCTCTGATCCCTAGATTCATATATATATCAAAAGTCAAATGTTTTCTCTCACATGCAGAAGTTAAAGTAAAATAGAGGAAAGCAGGAGAGAAGGATAAGATTACATAAAGAACCAAACATATTCAAATTAATAGATGAGCTACAGGAAGTCTGTAGAAAAAAGAGAAAGTGAGAGGGTAGGAAGGATGGAAGGGAAACGTGGGAAATTGAAGGGGGAATCATAAACTGAAATTGATTTCCATGCATGTATGACTTTGTCAGAATGAACCCAACAACTATATATAACCATAAAGATCCAATAAAAAAAATTCAAAGGAAGATGAAGATCAAGAAAGAGACCCAGGGGTAGAAGGGTGGGAGGGAGGGGGGAGATGCTGAGAATTGAAACTGGTGGTTGCAGTCATACCCAAACACAAGTGTTGGAAAGGCAAGGTAGCTACCTGCAGATGCACCTGAAGGATATCTTAGGGCTTAGTAGGCAGAGAAGGCCACAGTGGGAGTTCCATTTCAGATAAACAATACACAAAAACAT
>PVKS010024419.1:0-31065 GCA_004027875.1 Aplodontia rufa
TTTTTTTTTTTTTTAAAGAGAGAAGGACAGTGAGAGAGAGAGAGAGAGAATCTATTTTTATTGAGTTTTTCACATGACTTTCGTTGCTCTGACACTTAGTTGTGTATGTGGGTACTGGGGTTTGAACCCATGTACTTGCACATGCTGGGCAAGTGCTGTAACTGCTGAGCCACCGCTCCAGCCCTTGATCCTATTCTTTTTTTTTTTAATTTTTATTCGATAAACATGGTCTTACAACTAGGAGTGGTTCATCATCAAACAATCAAGAACAAAAGTGTAATGGCAGAGCAAGCTAATATTGGTGCCAGACCATGATTTCCCCCGTTTGGGTTCCCCATGGTTCCATGTTTCACTTTACTTAAGTCCCAAGTTAATAGGACTTCTCATGGAAGTCAGAGGTTCCCCTTGGATTAGATTCCCCCATACTACCTCCCTTTGGTCACCTTTATGTCCTTTCTATTCCCTTCCCCCCTCCCTACCCCCTCCCTAAGGCCCCCAGGAACCTAAGCACAGTTCCCCATGGTCATATAAGAATTCATACATGTTGAGGTTATTATTAGTTTAGCCATCTATCATACTGTTTCTGCTTATATTCTAGCTTCCACAAATGAGAGAAAATATTAGTCCCTTGAGTCTCTGAGTTTGGGATACTTCACTTAGCAAAATTTTTTCCATCCCTATCCATTTGGCTGTAAATGCCATAATATCATTTTCTCTAATAACCGAGTAGTATTCCATTGTATATATGTACCACAGTTTTTGGATCCATTCACCTTGATCCTATTCTTAATGTGTCAATATATATGGCAAAAGAACAGCTTACATATATACAGAAATTTTCATGCTTTGAAGTAATGCCTAGTCTTTTCCAACAAGACTTAATTTGATGATAACTATGAATAATTGTACTACAACCAGAATTTGTTTTAATTACTTTATACATATTAACTCATTTCTTACAGCAATCCTAGGTAGGATAATTTTACCCTACATGTGTAGAGGAAGATAACTGATTTTACAGAAAAAGAAATTAAAGCACAGAAAGATTAATCCTAACAAGGCTGCATACTAAGTGAATATCAGTGCCAGGGTAATCTGTATCTTTAGCTAGTATGCTACACTGATTTGTCAAACAAGCAAATTTATAAAATTTCTCCAATAATATCTTCTGCTGTGTATAACTCAGTGAGGAGGGAATTAATGCCAGCCCCCAGCCCCCACCATGAAAATTGAACATATGAAGTTTTATTAGCTGTTTAAAAAGATAATGGTTTCTCTACATAACATCCAAAACTGAATTGCTTAAAGATATCAGGCAAGTGTTCGCAATAGAAAAGAAAATTATTTGAAGATGAAATATAGAATTGGGTAGAAATTTGAAGGATTTCATACAGAATAAAACTGATTTAGACATTACAGTCATCGAGTTTTTACCCTGTAAGATGGTATGATCAATCCATCTACATACCAGTGTCACACATACTATCCGCATAGTCCATAAGCATTAAAAACACATACTCACCACAACAGACATCCATTTTTAAAAATTAAAAAGGAGGAAGAAAATGAATCTGAGCATTTCAATCTCTTCTACAGATAGAAAATTACCCACTACATAGAGATAGATGATTAGAACTGTAAGTTTTTATTAAAAGGAGTGGCATTTTCAGATACTATCTGCCCAAGAAAGCTTTCTGGAGAAAGGCAATGTTGTTCTCTAAAGTATGTCCTTAAATTTGCATTCTAGTATAAGGTTGAATGTTTTAAGAATATAATTCTAGAAATGATATGCAGGTGAGGAAGTAAGTTCTTTGATTTATTTTGAGAAATTCTATAACAATAAGAACTCTCATTTAATCATAAAAATAAAGTTTTTGAATGGGTAAACATTTCTCTAGTTATTGAAAGAAATTCAATTTTTTTCATCAATGACACAAATTTACAGTAATATTGAATGATGCTGTTTAACCTATTTTCATAAACCATTTCACCCACTTTGAGGTCTTTTCCTGTTTCACTATTCTTCATTTTTGTCTTCAATTTAGATATACTGCACTACAGAAATGAAAGCCCCCAAAATAAGATACAAAAGAGTAACCCAGAACATAAGCAACCAAGGGTTGGTATCATATTTATATGAAAAAAACAGATCCACTATTTCTTTTCCCTCCTCCAACACCTGACCAAGTCCTTCCAAAAAGAACCACAAAATAAAAGACTAAGGAGAGACAATAGTCCGATCAGAACACATTTGTACCCTTTTCTCAAGGAAGGCAAGAAGAAAGCAAAAGCTAAAGTACTTCAGATCTTCATATAATTTTAAACGTTGAGGAAAAGGTACATTTTAACTGATACATGTAACATAAAGAGCCTTTGGTTCCTAAACACAAAACTATATTATTGGTTAACACACAAGAAGTTTAAATTAGCATACGATGTCCTGTGTCATGTTTTGTCAGTAGCAATGTATAGAAGAAATTATGCACTAGAAAAAGAACATGGATAAATGTGTTTACATGGTTTCCTGCAGTAGAAAGGGCTGGACTATTAAGAAATGACCCTAATAAAGATTATGAAATATTGAGGTTTGAATACATGCCAGATATGTATGGAACAAAATTGAAGATCATTTATACTATAAAAAATTGCATATCTAACTTCTCAAGAGCCAACTTTATCAAACTTAAATGTTTCTGTTTAACAAAATAACAAAATATGTCAAAAATAGTCCAGAAATCAAACAGTAATTTGACCTCTTCCATGGGGGGAGGACTAATATTACTCTAACAGATGTACTTAAAACTACAGATCCATTATCACAGCATTTTCACAGCATTCAAACATGTCTTCTTTTTGATTTGCTAAAGTTTCATATAGCTTGTCAAAATATTAAGTGCTTGTATTTCTAAGCAAATTTAGGCTGCCAAGTCTTTTCCTCTCTAGAACACCATAAATTTCACACGCAAAAAAAAATTAGTGTGCTTTGGTTGCACACACACACAATTCTAGAGCAGAACATGAAGAAAACACATTTGCTTCTAGAAACTTGGAATACTTTTACTACTTCATCCGATTACACTTTATCATTGAGTTGACTATAAAAATACCCCAAGATGATTGTAATGTTAGATTTAGAAGGTGACCTGCAGACTGCCCCATTTTTAGAACTAAATATCACCATCAGGAAGCACTTTAAGTATAATCTTAGCTTGAATGTGTGAATGTGCATTCACAGGCTGTTTCCACACCCTGAGTAATAATTTTTGGCATCTGAATTTCTTGTAGGTAAGACCAAACAGGTGTCCTGACAAACAAGAAGGCTGTTCTTGTCGCTTTACATCTATGGCTATAAAGGGGATCTGTTTGGACAGAACCGTTCTTCTCACCCCTGGCAGTTCCACTCAGAAGAGACACAAGGGCATAAATGAACTTGAAACTTTCCCTGGGAGGATTTTAATCTAATAGGATCTTATTCAACAAATGGGGGGAAAACTCTTTGTTCATGTTAAAGAATGAGACCACTCTTGTGTCCTAACCAGCACACAAATTTATTCAATACACGATCAGCATTGATCAAGTACCACTTGTATGCCAGGACCAGTGTTAAAAGTAAAGACACAGCAGTTAATCCTTTCAGATTATGGTGACTACGAAATACAGGTGAAAATTAACTGTGATGTTTTTGTAGATCAAAATGTGTGAATACTAGTATAGATTAAAAAAAAAAAACTTCACCGATGCTCAAAAAACCAATAGCCTAAAATGTGTCTTCCCACAGTAACAAATGCAACATTTCCTGATATCTGTGTGCATCAAGTAGCAGAAAGGGGAATGGCATGCTAATGACACTGCTTCAGCCTCCCTCCAAGTTTCTATTAAGGCATGAAAGCCTGAATCTAGAGCATCAAAGCATGGCTATGGATTTTTTCCCCCTGAATATAATAGTTCAGAATAATTTCTAAACCATTCACATTTGTGATAGGAAAAATATTCACAAGTTTCTGATGGTGATGAATAATTTCAATCAATTAAAATAGATGTGAAGCAATAGGAGGAAAATGATCCATAGTTAAATCACAAAAATGCCATTAAGGAAGGACTTGTAAAAACCTTCCAATATTGTCCTGAATCAAAGTGGATCTGGAAACATTTTCTGCCTTCAGATTCATCTCCCGAAGTCACATCAGAGGTCAGGGATGACTCATAGTTTCCCACTGCTTCTTAGAGTTCACCAACGGCCAGTCCACCCTGTTAGATGACTATTGTTTAATTTTTTTCTTTTTGCTAAATGTATTAAGCATTTTAATGCCAAAAGCACTCAGGGTTCTGCTTCCTGAAATAATAAAATCTTAGCTCTAAAATTGACCACCTTTTATTGATACGGTATGACCCTACTTTTATAGCCAAGGGAACAAAGGCCAAGGATAGTTACTGAGGTAGCAATTTGGCCATAAGGAGGCAGCAAAATGAACCTCCGATTTGGACAGGAGACTTGAGTTGTGCTCTCATCTCGGTGGCTGGCAATGGTCAAGCACTTAACTTCTCAAAGCCTCAATTGTAAAATGGGGATGGTGACGCCTGGCCATTTATCAACAGCGATGTGGAGAGGTTGAGGAAGGTAATCTAAGTGAAGAAGTGCTATGAGTTCAGCATGCAAGAGTCACATGCCCTTTTTCTTTAAATTGTCACTCAGGTGAAACAGGTTCTTGAGAATGATATGAATAGGTCATACATATCAATTCTACCGTGTTTTTTCTGGTTAAGATTTTTTTCTTTAACAATTAATTCTGATTGTTATGGGGATGTTAAGGAACAGGGCACTGGCCTATCTTTAACTGGAGGGAAAGGGAAGTTGGGGGAGCTAAAGAATCTGCTTCAGGCCACATAACTTTCACATATCTGTGTGGGCAGAGAGCCTCGCCCTTTGGGAAATGCCAGCATTCCAGGGCAGAATGGCCTGCAGGTAATGAGTTTCCAGTCACCTGCTTAAAGATTGTTTTTAATCCTCTAAGATTCTTGGGAGACAAAAGGTTGAAAATAAAAAGCAAAAGTGCAGAAGTTGTGTACAAATTTATGGAAATGGATTGCTTTAGTTACTCCCCTCGCTTACCACTTATGAGGCTGTGGCATGGATCGGTCTGTCCCCTCCACTCTGGCTGACCCCCACCCCAACCCCTCAGCTGCCAGGAAGTCATGGGTCTGGCCGCTGGGTGTCATACCTGGGTTTCTTGGGTACCTAACGGAAGGCACAGAACGAGTAGTAACTAGATAGTAATCAGATTGGGAGAACTGAGCCAGGGTGGACTTTTCACCCCTCAGACAGCACTTTTTATTTTTTAAAACCAGTTTTGCCATTTATTTTCTGTATTTCCTCAGGAAATGTCTGTCTCTGATCTTCACTTCCTCATTTATATGAAAGGAATTAGAAGACATTTTCTAGGACTGTTTTGAATATTAAATAAGACCCAAAAAATGAGTTTAGTATAGCCTTGGCAGATGATAAACCCTGAATAAATTATGCTGTTTTCTTATTTTTTCTTTCTTAATATTCATTCTCCTCCCTTCCAATTTTTTTTCTTATTCTCTTGCTTCTCTCCCTCTTCACTTCCTCCCGTTTTCGTTTTTATGCCTATGTAGAACTGCATTTTTTTCAAAAGGAAATTTCCCTCCTGGTTTACCACATTTTAGTTCCTAAAAACTCACACAGATGACTCCTCAAATAGTCATACTTTTAGTAATAGCTAACTTTTGTGAGTTAGGCAAAGGAAAAGTTTTTTTTTTTTCAGATCACAAGAGAAATTCTGCCAGAGTTATTTTTATTGATAATTTAAAAATTAAACTTAAAATATAAGTATTCTTTGTAAGCATAAATATATACACATATACATACTTATTTTTATTTTCCACACATGATCAATACATCCTAATTTAGCTATTTCTTTATTGTGGCACTTTCCACAGCAGGATTCTATGTTTTTACCTTAAGTCCTAAGGGTTGGGAACAGCTGAAGATGCAGTTAAGAAAAATGAAGTGTCTTTTTATAACCCGGGTTAAACACAGATACCATCCACATCTCTCTTCATATGCACTTGGCTAACCATTTTGAACAGTCCTCAGTCAAACCTCTATCATCTTTTCGTAGTTTTTAAGAGTTTGTAGTACCTAGCAACTGATTTTAAATTGCCACATTATCTGCAGTGATTCCTACCAGCCCTATGCATATTTTTATGGTAAAAATATCTGTCTCTGGCATTGCTTAGTTTAAAAGTAGGTAATTTAAAAAAATCTTGGATAATTAAGACATTAGAAAAGTATTCAGTAATTTCAGTTTGGTTTCTCAGATACATTAACCATGGCAAACAAATTAAGGGAGTAGGACTCTAGGTTTTGAGATAAATATTCCATGGATGTGCGGTTCATCGGCATCTTTGTAATCTTTCAATTAAATGAACTCATTTAAGAAAAGTCTGTGGGACCATTATGCTAACCATCGATTCTGAACGGGGATACCTAACAAATTCATCTTCTGTGTTAACCTACACATTTAAGTTTTCTGTTAAAAAGATATCTTACAAATTACCTTTTCACTTTAATACACATTCTGTTTTAATGCATTTACAGAGATCGTGCAGGCATATGTCAGTTTCCGCCGAACAACTGCTAAACCCTTCTGAGCTCTAAAAGCTTTATAAAAAGTACAATTATTAATGGCACCCACATTCAGGAGATTGTTGATTTACTCATACACAAACACATGTCTGTGTTCAGAGGAAGCCTGTATTTTTTAGGACAATTCCCTTTGCCACACACACAGATGGTAACAAAGTGGGAGGTAATAAGCAATGAAACAGCCGCAGGAACGGCCAAGCATACCGGCTTCACATAAATACAGCTCCACTGTATTTAACTCTCGGGAGAGTCTAGCATCACTGTTAACAATGGATGAAACCACCGACCAGAATTCTGAGCCAGAACACAGTATACAGAGGGCGTAAATATACTACAGGGTTCTACCACAAAAAGACACACTGTGTGGTAAGAGTATTTAGAGAAGTTTCAGAGAAGTGGAGAAAGTAGGAGTCACGAAAGTCTCTGCTCTGCAGACTGCCAGTTCCAGTCAATAGGTTAAAATTTCCGTGAAAAATTGGAGTATTCTAACCTATTACACTCTGATAGTATCTGACCATTCTTGAATTTCTTTTCATCTGAAAATTCCATCTAAGGGAATCCTTATCAACCCCAAAAGCTTGAGACCCCTCTGCCCAAGGTCTCTTCCCTGTATCTTTAAATGAGTAATCTATTTTTACTGCATGATTCTTAGAATAACATTTTAAAAAATCCATTACCACCTAATTACAGAAAGAAATGAAAGTAGGATGTAAAAGGCAAAGTAAATAGTAAAAAGCAGGAGTCTATATCAATTTCAACAACCCAGTAAAATCCATGGAAATAATTTATTTTAAAACACTATCTTAAGAAATTAACACTTAAATATATTCTTCATGTTAAAATTTATCAATCAAGGAAGCATGGCAAAATTCTGGAGTTTTTGCCTGTGAAGGAAAAAAAAAGTCTAAAGAAGAAAGATTTGATTTACTAAGACTTAGAGATAGTCTTTTTCCCATTTGTATTAAAATTGTAGCATCCTCCTTCCTTCATTTTATCTTTTAAGCATTATTTTTTCCCTACTATTTGGCATAATCCATTTCTTGGAGAAAGCACTAAAACAGTGGCTGATGGGCAATGTTGGAAAACACTTTCTAAACTCCAATTACCTCTCTTCCCGTAGCACAAAAGATCAAGAAAATAGCAGGAAAAAGAAAAAGCATGTGCTACTCAAGCCAGTCTGTCCTATTAGCTGACTAACCATCTATCCCTTCTTTTCTTGATATTATTAACTATAGATTTTCTAGTAAATTCCTAGCAACCATTGCATCTAAGCAGTTTTGACAAAAAGAAGGCTTATTGCTGAACACCTTAAAAACATTTACCAAGGTAATAAAAGAAATGTCATTCCCACCTACTGAATGTTTGGGCATAAAAGAGGTATTTTTATAATGCCGTTCATGATTTACCATATCTATAGTGTCCAAAAAAAGCACAATTGAAAGGAAGCATTTTTCCAGTGGTTTGACAACTGTTTGAATCAACTGTTACGCTTTCATTGCTCTAGTGGCCAATTGCTCACTTTTAAAAGCACAGGAGGGAAGGAGCCTGGGATAAAGATTGGGGAGGAAAGATAAGTACCCTTTTCGAAATATATTTTCTAAATATGATTTTCTGTGCAAATGTAGTCACATGAATTTTTCCCCATGCCTCAATCTATGGCCAACGTGGAGGCTGCATTCTGAATGTGTCACACAATTAAGCTTTGGCTTCCTTTCCTCCCAAATTTTCACATGTGAATCACTCATGCACCCATCAAAGTTTTGCTGAAAGCCTATTATGTGCCAGGCGCTGTGCTAGATAAGGTTAGCCTGTTCAGATGTGGATGCTGCACTACAAAGGTCAGACAAAAAACCCCACTGACCAATGTGGTAGCCAAAGGAGAGTGGCCAAGGTGAATTTTATTTTTCTAAGCCAAAAGGGCAGTTAATCTTTATGACAGTAGAAGGCATTCACTTTCTATCTGAGAGAACTTAAATGCTAAAACCAATAAAAATAAAAGATTTAATCTAAATATTGGAAATGATTGCCCTGGGCAGTAGGAAAAAGAGCTTAGGAAAGGACCACAGATCAGTTTTGTCCACCTAGCAGCTTAAGCAAAATTGCAAAATTTCTTCTCCAATGTAGAAACTTGGATATTCTTTAAATGATAATTTATGTTTTACAATTTAAAAGATGTTCTCATAGCTGACATTCTCGAAGATTAGTGTAAATGTTCCTTGAAAGTAGAATATAATGATTCATTCACCATCTCACTTTGCAATCCACCCTACATGGCCTATAAATATTTACGCATAAACACAAGAAAGAACATATTTCACTTCATATTATATTTTAGGTATGCCAATAGCAACACACATAGACTTGTAAAATTTACCTAATTATCCCTTTCCATAGGGACTAGTATTAGTTTAGATCCACAGATGATTGGACAACTTCACATTGGGCTTTCTGAGCTGTGATTTGAGGCTACTGTTCTTTAGAGGAAATTTTTCAAGATAAAATTTAGCAGTTTTGAAATTCTAAAACCAAACACAATTTTGTCAGCCATAAAAAAATTAACACTATAATTAACAACCACTTCAGAATCCAAACTGTTATTGAAAATGACAGTTTGAAACCACAGAAGAATCATAAAGATAATTAATTATACCAGTGGTTCTTATTTCAGAAGGTTCATATTCACAAACCATTTATCACCGAAATGAGAATGTATGAATTTCACTGAATATTGCAAATTACCATATACACATTAATTAGTTTTTATGAAATCAGATATTAGGGCTTTCTTTTCATTTAATCAACCACCTCACATTACATAAAAGTTGCAAGTTTTTTATATCAATTCAGAAAAAATTTGCTTGAAAAAATATTAATCCTTTATGTCCATTTTCATAAACTAATGCTATCTGAGTAAGCACACTATTTATATAATAATTAGTCTAATCACGGTCTTTTACATGTATCATTATCAAATGAAAGCCACTACTACTACATTCACTATAAGATGAGTAATTTTAACATTAATTGGAATTAATAGCACCTTTTCTTTTCTTTTAAATACTAAGTACTTTTCCCAGGAGAAATCAAGTTAATACTAAAATTATAATCATACATCTTGCCACAATTATTTTTTTAAATATATGTAATTTATTATGACAAAGAACTGAATTAATACATTATTTCAAAGTGGCTGATTTCATATAATTATATTTATTAGCACCCCAAATCTGCCCATACAAATCTGCCTTTGTGCTCTTTGACTTAACTGCACAGCACTGTGACCATAACATTGAACACTCAGATACAATCTGAAATATCCAGCTGAAATCCTGACATTTTATTTCCGTGTTACTAAATATTTAGATGCTATTGACAGAACTGGGTATTTGGATATTCTGTTTTTATCTGGACATTTTCCATCATGGAAGAATTTATGTCTATCTTTTCTCTTCCATGGAGGGAAAGCCAAAGGAAATATTTAGCATCCCATATAGAACCTAATATTATTTCTCCATCAAAGCATAAACCAGTGCTTGCAAAGACCTTTGAGAATTTAGCAAGTTCCTGCCTTGCTCCCTTGAAGGGAAAGACGAGTGCCTGGGTTGATCCTAACTGGACGTGGCTAAGCGGAGACCAGCTCTGCTCTCTTCTAGAGGTGGCCAAAGCTCAGCTATGCAGGCGGGTTCATCTTGAGCAGGGTAAAACAGCCTTCAGAAAGCACAATAATTGGCAGATTTCAAAAGCAATTCTTTTTCATTAAGGAATTCTTATTTGAATTAATCCCCAAATCTCAGTTTAACTTCCTATCTTGGGCTCTGCATACCCTCTTCCTAAGGAAGGCAGTTATATTTAAATAAAGACCCAGGCTCCTTATGAGAATCAGTGCAGACCCTGTCCTGCTGGAAAACATGAAGTAGTTTTACAAAGCAAACAATTACTACTTAAGTGTAATCCACTTAAAATCCATAAATGTACTGTATTTATTTTATGTCACTCAGACCCTTTCTAACTCTCAGCACTTGCAGTTTATCAGATGTCACCACACTGAACTGCTATTTGAAGTGCAAGAGAAATGGCACATGGAATCGCTTTCTTTTTTTCTTATTCTTGCTGGCTGTGAAAGCCGTTGGGTTTCCTTACGTATAACACCTTGACCATCATTCTAAGGTACATCCACAGGCCGTTTTTCTGTGGGATTTCAAATAGACTTTTGAGTCTGACTTTTCATTTCAGCTTTAAAATATATTCAAATGGATATTGAAAAATTCCACTTTATTTTTTCACCAATAAATACGATCTCTCATATTCACCTGAATTTTCCTTTTCTGAGAATTTTTCAAGATATTTAAAGATATGAATGTCAAATGTATTGTATTTACTGAACTTTGTAATGAAATGACTGATATTCTTTCAACACTCAGATCAAACAAGCTGTTTGTAATGCTACCAAAGTTAAGAATTTAAAGATTCATGCATATTTTATTTTGTAATTAGCCAATGGAATACCAAACAAATAAAGCAAGGGTGATAAGATTTATCCATCTTACAAATAACCATTTTTAAGTTACCATTTTATTTTTCAAATTCTACTTTAAGCTGAAAATTATTTTGGAATTTTATCATTTGACTACTGTAAAAATATAATCAGGGATTTGAAAGCTACGTGTATTTATCATAACTGAAAACAAAATCTTCCCTGGAAGAGGTTAATGGAAAAAGAAATAATAGGAGGTGGAAGATAAACTGCTTCTTTCAAAACTGGAGCTGCAAACAGCATTCTAACTAATTCAGATAAGCAGCAAACATAGTTGTTAGGGGATATTTATGACAGCCGCATCTGTGTGACAGCACTGAAGCATTAACAATGGCAGTGGGCTTTCTATAAAACACATCTGCAAGAAAGACAGGTAGATAGGCTGACTATCAATCATCAGGACACGTGAATAATTCTATACTCACTGGCCCATGCGCTGTTAAAACCAGCTCCATATATACAGAAAATGCTGTTCAGCAAAAGACTCATGGCAGTGGGTAATTTTTTCTAATTCTTTAAAATACGTGTGTTCACACATCATTGGAAAAAAAATCCAACAATGATTAACAGTTCTTTATGAGTGTGTTCTAATACGCCCAACGTTTTCAGGTTATATTTAGAGTTAATTTATGACTTGTTATCTTACTCATGTTTCATTAATTGAGTGGGACCCTGTGGCACCAAAACTTGTGACATCCCATAGTTTGGAGATTTCTCAAAATTTAATCAAGGGCATTTTTTATTTTAGATCTTGGAAAATTTAAATGGTACACGCAACCACTGTTTATTTAAGTAGCTTTTCAAAACTCAAATAGAATAAAAACTAAAGCCAAATAATAAAAAGAGGTCTCTTATGTCTTTTGTTGGATTTGCATAACTTCCATTTTTGCTAATGGGAGTTAAGCACCTGTTCTGCAAAGAAAATAGACCCCTCTCTGTGAAAATAAATGTGTACAGTATATTTTCCAGATACAATGCTGAAATCAAACAACCAAAAGTGTGTGCTATATAAACATGGCATCATGTGGCTTACCTGGAAATATGACTGTTTTATATTTTACTTCCTGATTCATGGGCCCTGAGATATTACTAATGCCTTTGATATTTAAATGTAACAAAAAGGGGGGAAAAAAGGTGGGTGGGTGGGGGGATGGACAAACTCAATCTGGTGATTTCAGTGAGCTCATATACAATCCTCTGTTTATCCCCTCTGAAGTTCACAATACATTGCATCAGTAAATCTGGATTCAAGCCACTGTTCTCTGCCATCATCTTAGAGGTCATAGAGGATAATTGTACATAATAGAGAAGAACATGATCATGGGGGCACTGTGCTGGGACTCCCTGCAGCAGCTGCAGCCTCAGCTGGGACAGGAGGTGGAGCAGACGGTTGTTAGTAACTGGTGATACTAGGTTCCCTCTTTGCAGTGCCCTTCTTGTTGAGTGCCAGGTCTCACAGGAGAGGAAGCCTACCTGCACCTGAATGGAAATGTCTCCATTGGTAGTCACAGGAGTGTCTCCTGTCAGGGAGTTCTTGATAATGGTATGGACAGAGAAAGACTGTCCTACCCTACTTCGACTGATGAAGTAGGCATCCTAGAGATCTTTCCAAAAAGTATACTTTCAGCTAAAATTGCAATGCGATCAAAATGGGGTTGCGGAGAGGTGAATTATAGATTCCAGTTTGGGGGCTGGAATGTGGCTCAGTAGTTGGAGTGCTTGCTTGGAATACGCGAGGACCTGGGTTCGAGCCTTAGCGCCACTTACACAACTAAGTGTTGGAGAAACAAAGGCTAGATGAAAAATGAAATAAAACTGATTCTCTCTCTCAAAAAAAAAAAAAAGAATAAAGAAAAAAGAAATTCCAGTTTGGTTTCAGCTCTATCTTTATGTATCTGATGATGAATCTAAGACAGAATCATTGCTTTTGTCATTCACATTTTAAAAGAGTTTTAAGAAATAGGTACTAAGTGGGCATGGTGGCACATACCTGTAATCCCAGTTGCTTGGGAGGCTGAGGCGGGGGAATAGCAAATTCAAAGCCAGCCTCAGTAACTTAGCAAGGCCCTAAGAAACTTAGTGAGACCCTGCCTCAAAATAAAAAGGGCTGGGGAGCTGGGATGTGGCTCAGTGGTTAAGCACCCTGGGTTCAATCCCTGGTACAAAAAAAAAAAAAAAAAAAAGAAGAAGAAGAAAAAAAAGAAAGAAACTAGTATGAAGAAAACCATACAGCAAGTACTACTTTTAACCACACTGCTAGAGATTTCTCTTTCTTCCTATGATCTAGGTCAGGGCCAAAATAACTCCTTGTTGATTTTGCCTTGTGATCAGAATTAAGAGCAATACTCTTATAGATAGGACTGGCTATACAATCTGTGGTGCTGAGGGCAAATTGAAAAGGTGGATCCCCCTGTTGAAAACGTTTTAATGATTGTAAGACAATGACAACAGAACATTTGACCATGCTCACGGTTCCCCTAAGTACACAGCCCAGGTCCCAGGCACATGAAACTCCATTCAATTGTGGAATTGGACCGTGGCACAAGATGGCTGCCACCCTCTCCTTTCTTCCCAGCCTAACACTGGTCTCAGTCATATCAACAATGGGAGAATGAATGAGAGACGTCTTCCCCTAGGCACACATTCATGCAGTACACTGAGGTCCCAAGGAAAACTACATGCACTCTAAAAACTACCATTTATTTTCTTGCTTAGATTGTACCATAAAACTTATCTAAAAGTGCTTCATCTTCTTTCTGGAGAGTTCCACAAAACAAGGCTTTTGATTCAAAGGCCATCAGGACCTGGCAAGGAATTCAGTTTTAACGGGGCCCAGAGAACCATTCTGAATACTGATAATGGTAGCACAGCCTACCAACAATTTGGTCCTCACAGCCATATTTTTTCTCTTCCTCTATATTTTTTCTTTTGAAATTGCTAACTGCACAGACCCCTTCCCTCTCATCAGCCATGCACCAGCCTTAGATTTGACCTCTAATTCTCAACAGGCCAGCCTCCACGAAGGCACTCCATCTGCCTTTCCACAGCTGAGGTGATCTGGAAGCGTGGAAAGGCACTGTTTAGAGGGTGCCCCTTGCCTATAAGTACAGTTATGCTCTGTCAGTTCTAGGCTGGTGAACGATACAATAGTAATTTCAGTAATGGCAGCATTTGCCCACGAAGGGATCTACCACCTCTCAGAAGTGGGCTTCAGCTAAGTCTCAGCTGAGGGAAGTTTGTTTTTTTTTCCCCTGGGTACGTGGCACCTCCAGTCGTGGGCTTCAGAGATTTAGAATAACACACGAGGTAAGCAAGGAGAAATAGAAATGCCTCTCTTCTCTTCAAAGTAAATATAAGATACTTTACAAAAATACTTACAAAGAAAACTATACTTAAGACAAAATGATTTTGTTAAGTCGGGCATTCTGAGCTATACATTGCTTTGTGCATGATCAAACAATACAGAAATAATTACTTGAATGTACCAGCCTCTCCTGGTTTTTGGTCATTCACAGAAAGGCTCGAAGATTGTAATATTACCTACGCTCAATAAAATAGTATATCCTTGTTTTTTCTTTTCTTTTTTTTTCTGGTAGTGAATTCATAGGGATAAACAACCCTACAAATTGTTTGGCCTATTATGTGTCACACAGATTTTTCTATAGCCTGTCTAGACTCCAGACAATAGGCGAGACTGGCCTATAGTTGCAGACATTTCTATAGTCTGTAATATCACTTAGAAAAGCAAGGGCAATAATACAAAAATGAAAACCAGCCTGACCTGCTGGTACGATAGTAGAAATATGAGTGGAACAGCACTTTACAATTTAGAAATGATGATAGCACCCTAGAAAGAAGTTTTAGCAGCCACATATCAGCCAAGATAACTTTGGTAAAATCATATATCCTCCCAGAATATGAGTCATATTCAAGTAATTCCATTCATAAGCTATAAAACCACATTTCTGCAGCAAATTCTGTAATTATGTTATGCTGTTTTCTTATTGCACATAGGGGATGTATGTGTATGCATATACATATATTTATCTATATATGTGTGCATGATATCTAAATCAACAGAAAGACTTTTCAAAAGGCCTTTTAAAAAATAAGCCAGATGGTTAAACTATTCTACTTTTCAATCCTCCTAAGATACGACAAAAAGGATAAAACAATGAATGCTGTAAATAACCTTATATTATCTGTTAAGATTGTTTGGGGACCTTATGTGTATTCTGGGGTGGTGGAGAAAAAAGCTTTTAAGTTTAACCTGCTTTCAGTCATTTCATCTTCTGAGCAAGTCTCCACATTTATTTTTTTCCCCACAATTATACTTGTTATAAGTAAAGAGAAAGAAGCAGAGACAAAGGAAAAGAAGGAAACTTTGGTTCTTTACATTTTCCATTGCTCCCTTTGTTTTACATTTTAGGAAAAGACTCAAAAGCCAGTATTTGTTTTGTTGTTTAGTTTCATTTTGCTGAATATCATGGAGAAAATGCATTAACTATAAAGAAAACTCATTGAAGAAAATATTGCTCTAACTCTATTGGCAATATTTCTGACTCAAAGGGCATTCTCTTTCCCAAAGACTTTAAACTACATCAAGAGTCACCTGACCATTTTCATCTTCACCATTGGTGGCCAATACTAAAACAGTCTTTGTCACTGTGGCATGACTCAGCTTGTGGCATCAGTAGTAGTCAAGGGGGAGGATCTAACGAAGCAGAGTAAAACCAAGATATTCATTCCAGAACAGAAAATTCATCTCTAAAGCTATTCCATTTCTCTCCCCAGTTCAATTTCATAAAACACCATCTAGCTTCTTTCAACAGAATCCACCGTACAGTGGAACTTCTGAGTTCATACAATATAATGCCCTCAGAAGTTCCACTGTGGAACAAACCATCTGGGTTTGTCAAATGTATAGGATGCTGCTTGATGAAACCATGAAGAACCCCTTTCAGTGTGATGAGCTAACCAGGTCCACCAGGTATTCATAGAGTGACTTCCAGACCTAGGACATTTTGCATCCAAATGTGGCATATTTTCCCTCTGAAATGAAATTGTTAGACTCAAATTATGCCAAAAACTCTTTGCATGACCCTCTTCTTTTGTTTTGCTTGAAAGTTCAATATTTATGGAACAATTTTTTTAATCTCACAAGAAATGAAAAGTTTTTGTCAACACTTTCTCACAGAATTAAAAATAAACCGATAAGCTTCGGTATAAATGATTAATGATATAAGATTAAATAAAGATTGTACATAAAGTTGAGGAGTATCTTTTCTGAAATAAAAAGTGTAGTTTTTTCTTTTGATATGTGCCATGATATTCAAAATATATTACATATTATATGATAAGACATGTCACAGAGGTATGAAACTCATATAATAACTTTGAAAGCCACAAAATGGTACAAAATTCTGATTAACCTCAGCTTTCTTAATTGGCTATACTTTTAGTAAAGAGAAACAGTGTACATTTTAATTAAGTATACCAACTAAAACTTAACTTATCAAAGTAAACAAAAAATTCCAAGTTCAACGTTAACATGTCAAATTTGGCAAACTTTTCATCTCATGAAATTGGTTGGGGTGTCATGCTGCACAGGAAGTTTGGAATTCTACAGCATTCTAAAAGGAGTCTAGATCATTAATTAAAGTGTCCTGTGCATGGAGATAGAGACCAAATTAGGCCCCAAGGAGGCCTCACCAAACTCCCACTGAAGTCAATGGAAATTTGCAAATGCACTAGTGAGGTTTCTTGTGGCCCAGGAGGTCTTGTCAATAATTTCACCAAGTCTTGGGGCTGGAGCAGTGGCTTAGTGGTTACAGCGCCTGCAAGGCATGCGTAAGGACCCAAGTGTAAACCCCAGTACCACATACACAAGGAAGTGTTGGAGCAACAAAAGCCACATGAAAAACTAAAAAAAATTGATTCTCTCTTTCTCTCTGTCCCTCGCTCTTTGGAAAAGAAAATAACAATTTCACCAGGTCTTTAAAGTAGATACACAGCTTAAAAAAAAAAAAACAGCCCCCCCCCAAAAAATCCCAAACAACAAACATGTACCTCTCCCACATCGTAGATCCAAATACGGCCTTCTGAGTCCCCAACGGCAACTTCTTTGCCACCTTGAGCCCAACGGACGCGATTTAGAGCAGATGCTCCCTCGATGGACACACTTGCTGTTGGTACCTGCCCAAGGGGTTATAATAGAAGAAAGAATTTCTGAATTTGAACTTAAATATGTGAATTTACAATGATAAGTACAACTCCATGAGTCACCACTAGCTTCCTGTGCATGAAGTAACATACAGCCCTTGTGCAGAGGTCAAAAGAATTCATTGTTCTTAAATCACATGTACTACTGAATTAAGGGGCAGAGAGGAGAGATGCTTTAACAAAAGGAAAAAGGTGGGAGATCTTTCCACAGCCACTGGGCAGTCAGTGACATAAATATTTCTTTGAATTATGGCAAGTGCAAATCAACACAGAAGCTCACCAACTAAACGTGATACTTCATCTTTGGGCCCTGACCTATGCTTCAAAGACAAGCGAGATTTCAGGATTTTACAAGATTAAGAATCCATAAAAGGCAGGAAGGTGGGGTGTATGGCAGAATAAAAGTCATGTTAATATATCCATATTCAGGCATGAGATAAACACATGTCCTGATACTTCAATACATCATCAGGGAGATGATAAGAAAAAAAGAATGCAGGTAGAAAGTTTTAAAGACTTCAAATTCTCCTCTTTTTGTTTCCTTTTCTTTTCCTCCTCCTGACAGTACCCAGGTGTGGGAAGTGGTCCAAAACTTTGGCAACGACTTCAGGATGATATCCTTTTAGAATATACACAGCTACGTGTAGAAAAATGACTTATGACTTATGTCTCCTTTAAAAAACAACTCTGGAAATCTGAAAGCATTGCTAATTATAATAATAATCATTAAAGTGAATCCAGGCTACTGAAATGGAACCTATGATTCTTTTTTTTCTTTAACAAGAAATTTAGTGTTTGAGAAAAGGATTTTTGGCGAGTCTCCTCCTAATTATCAGTTGTGTGAACTCTCATCTTGAAGGGGTTGGGAGTCTACAACTGACAGAGATCAGATCTCCCAAGTCTTCTATGAGAACGTGGAATAGGAAATGACAACATACCATTAAGAAAGAAATCGGTAAACACTGAAACACAAAGGAAAAAACAGTACAAAAAGGGCCACTGAGAGCATCCGTAGCCATCGTTTGAGACCTGCATCTGAGAGCCAAGCTGCACTAAGATGGAGATGCGACCACTGTACTGTGACTTTAGCACCTCCTGCATTGCTATTCAGGGAATTGAAACCATCTGTTTATATGAAATTATTGACCCAATGCCTATCTTTAAAATAGCAATAAAAACTCCATCATATGTAAGAATCTATGTTTAAACGTAATCTTGAAGTCAATAAAAATTCTTTGACCCGCTTAAATCATTGCATGTCAATTGTGAGCAAAAATGTAAAACAAAAGTCCCTGGCTCATTAAGTTTTTTAAAAAAATTTCTACAATAAAACTACCTGCTGTGCAGGCTACAGTCTGAATTTTTAACCAAACCTTGAAAAGGCTGAAACAATGTGAATTTAGATGGACCATAATTCTGTCAATACACTTTATTATTAGTGTGCTGGCCAGAAAACAAATCTGTGATTCAGCTATAGAATCTTCACAGTTTATTTTTAATGCTATAATTTAGAAGGCTCATACAGGATTCTTACATAATTCTATTTAATATCAGATTTTTATCATGAGTAATCTCAAAAAGAGAATCAAAATGCTTAATATAAACACAGCAAAAAATTATCATTCAAAAGTCACTGACCTTTCAAGACGTTTAAAATAATTCCTAATACACTTGAAGACTTTTATTTACTTCAAATATAAATAACATAGCAAACTGAAATAGTGTCTTAAACATTTAAGGTAAGATACTCTCTTTTCATAGATACTATAAATAACAAAAATGGTTATTCAGCTAAAATTTTTTTTAACAAATTCGTAAAGGAAGTGAGAATACATCTGTGTTAATTTGGTAATGACCTTCAAAACTTGAGGAATCTATAATAAAAAATAATCCATGAGTTCTCCCTGTCTTCTGTACTTCAGTTTTGCAAATATCATCATGTGCTTTTACGGTTCAATCATTTAACTTGCAAAGATAAGACAGAGCAAAAATTACTAAGCAGCAGAAATCTGTAATACTAAGGTAGGTAAATACGAACTATCCTTGCACAGGAGTGGCCTCCAATAACTTGGTCTCCAAACATAATAATTTGAACAACCACCACCAGAATGCTGCACTGGGAATTCAGGTTCATTTTCTCCCCCAGAAATCTTGGTCCTAATTTGACATAGATTTAAAAAATCTTTTTCAAGTTGCTAGAAGGAAAATGATTTGAGGATTTTAAAAAGTGTTAAGTTCATTGTTGGATTTGAGTCAGACTCAATATATCTTCACATTATTATGAAAGTGGAATTACATTTACCACAAAACTAAATAGTTTGTATGACCAGTAATGATTTTTTTAATGTTTAGCCATAAAACTCTTATGCGCTTGTCTCTTGATACCTACAGAAAGAGAAGGTAAAAAACTATACTTAGTAATGTTCACACATTCTTTTCTTTTTTTTCCCCTAAAAAACAGACTAAATCCAATTAAAAAGTTACACAGGAATTATTAAGGAATTTATACACTGCAGTTGAGTATCACCTAAACATTACCTCAACTATGCCTGATTTCTGATATAGTGGTCTCCTAAGTCAATCTGGAAAGTGTTTGTTTTTTGGTTGCTTTAAGTGAGCTTCTTCTAGCAAATAGAAGCAATATGATTTTAATCAGCAGTGATGAAAGACTTTGGGAAACCATTACAATGTAAGGTAATAACATCTTTCTATTAAGAGTAATACTGTTATAAACATTTCAACATCCAAAATGATGGGCATTTCACATGCTCAAGCCTTTTGATTTTCAAAGATGTTTCATTGCACAATTCTTCCTTGTCACATAGTTCTTTGAGGTAAAAAGAAAAATGTTTAAATGGAAAGATTTTTTAAAAAAGAAATTTGACAGTGATTATATATGTATGTGTATATGTGTACGTACCCTTGAAGGTACAACTCAACAGCAACACTTAAAGCATATTTCCCTGCCCTCTCCCACAAAAAAATGCTGGGGGAGTCCTTCATATCCTCCAGCTGTAGCCCTTCCTAATTAAAAAGGCTGAGCTGCTTCCTGCTCAAAACACTTCAAAAGACCTTTCTCTTGTTCTCCACTTGACATATAGTTCGCAGCCCTTTTTGCTCCTACCTGCCTGTTTGTATTTATGGAGGGCTCCCCTGAATCAGAAGTCAGGAAATGATGTAAAGGCCATTTTATTTTATAAAATTGAAGGCTATTTAATATTAATATAAAAAAGCCCCACAGACCCAAACATCTAAGTATCTAAATTAGCACCTCAATAATTTTGAGAGACTGAAATAAGAAACAATGCACATGACATAAATTTTAAAACAAATATAGACTGCAAGCTTTTAAAGCAATATCTTTCGATTATCAATCTTTAAAAAAAATAGGTGTTTTTTACTTGTGAACTGCTCTAAATGAGACATGTTAACATTCCTCTTTAAAAAAACATGGAGTTTGGTGTTCAAACATGCTAACATGTTCAAAGTTGGACACCATTGTAAAATGCTGCCTTTGCGTTCAACAATCTTTGACAAGGAATATTTACCTTGGTGAAAATCAAATGGATGATAGATTTAAACATAAAATAGTTTTTGAATCCATCTTTT
Organism: Aplodontia rufa; assembly: GCA_004027875.1. Taxonomy (NCBI): domain Eukaryota; kingdom Metazoa; phylum Chordata; class Mammalia; order Rodentia; family Aplodontiidae; genus Aplodontia; species Aplodontia rufa. The sequence goes on from PVKS010024419.1 coordinate 21,036, forward strand.
GTGGATTCAAAACAGAAATCGTACAAATAAAAACTGGACAAAATAGTGCCTTTTAAAAGCCCAATCTAAAAATCAGTGTCCACAAAATCTGGCTTTTTCCAAGTGTTTGCTAATAAAAGTTATTCCAACATTGTTCAGAAAAATGCCTGTGTGTGTCCTTCCCCATCGGGAAAGGCGTAACATAGTTTTGCTCTTTGCAGAAAAAGGGTCTTTAATTGTCCAGGACCTGCCAGAGTTTAGAGACCAAGTGAAATCGGGTGACTTTTGGCCGGTGCATCTGCCAATTCCCTTCAGGGTAGTGAAGAATAGGGGGCCGGCAGCCCTGCAGCAATTGGAGGGTCTGTCCAAAAAAGTGCCGTTTAGGAAGAAAAAGCAGAGACTGCGAGTGGCCGCGGCGCCCCCCTCCCAGCCCTCGCCCGGGCGCCTGCGCCGCCGCTCACCTCGGTGTCATTGTTGAGGTTCCAGAGGTCCAAGCGCCCCATCCCGTCCACGCAGGCAAAGAGCGCGGGATGCACGGGGGACCACATGACATCGTACACATAGTCTGCATTGTCTTCAAAGGAGTAGAGCGGCTTGTTGTGCTGTAAAGCAGAGAGACCGTGAAGACTTTGTGGCGCTGCCGCCGCCTCGGGCTGTCTAGAGAGCCTAATTAAAAACTTTGCACATTCACAAAGTGTCATAAAACTTCCCGAGATGAAAGTCCTCGAGAAGGTGAACCAGAGCTTTAATGTGACTACAACTGTCCAGTGGCATAAATAAATACCGGGGGGCGGGCGGGGGACGCTGAAGGGGCCGGGGCTGGGACGCAGGGAGGCGGTTTCAGACACAGTTGTAAGAGACATTCCAGACAGGTGGACGGGACTGCCATTAGCTCGGAATTCTCGCCCCGCAACGCTCCACGAGTAGATCGGAGCCTGAACCCTGCAGTGGCCGGGCCGGGCTCGGAGCGGTGCGGATGCTCCGCAGCCTCTGCGCTCCAGCGCCCGAGCCCGCAGGATCGAAGGCAACGCCTGCCACCTCGTGGACGCTGCCTGCAGCTGCCGCGCCCGCTGCGGCTCCCAGTCCAACTCCCGGCCCAATTCGGATTCGAAAGGTTCCTCGGCGGCGGGGGATGGGGGACGAGAACTTCTTAAGGGGCTGTATCTCTTCCAGGAGGTGAAAATGTCGCCGTCCTAAGGCCCTAGTCTCTTTGCATGGGAGTAAGTTTGCCCAGGATCTGGACCGGTGAGGCTCACCAGTACCCCTGAACTTCCATAGAAAATGAGCCCTATTCTCTAGAGCTGTCTTCCCAAGAACCCTAAAATTGGTGTTCTGAGAACTGCGTTAAGTACTTCCACGGCATACTAATGCCTCCACTCCAGAGGGATACAATAAATTAAAATGGCACTCTTGATTTCCAGTGAATATTGTCACATCAAAATAGCACAGAAGTCAGAGGCAAGTTTGAAAGTAGACCAGAAATAAAACGTAATTGGACTTTATGAATTATTCATTCCATCTGGCTTGTCTTATTCTAATTTCTGCATAATGGCTTTACTAATCCCTGATCAATTAATGTAAAATGAAATTTAAATGATAATGAAAGCCCCAGAGATAAAAGAAATTAAATATTCTTATATCCTCTGACAGAAATCTAAACAATAGGAGATTTTTTTTTTATTTCTGTCTTCATCCAGTCAGCTGTCTGTACTCTGTTCATGGGTTCTACCGAATGGGTTCTACCGAATGCCTGTACAGGCCAGAGTGTCAGCATCAAGAGAAGACAACGCACAACATAGCAATCACATCCTTTCTGCATCGGACACTCACAGAATGCTACCTGTAGGAAATCAATTCCAAATATTAGAGCAATGTATATATTATGTTCACTGTTTGTGAACATAAATGCTCAAAAGTGCATGTGCTGAAATTGAAGTGAGAAAAATCAGTGCAAAACCAAAGTTCTTTAACCTAAATGTAATACAAAAATTTACTAAGATGGTAACAACACATGATTTCTCTGTCCATGATTTACGATGCTTTGACATTTAAAAAATCATTGCTTTGAAGTGAAATTTTAATACCTCGAAGCAACACAGATGTTAGGTGGGCCTCTGTGTGTGTGTGTGTGTGTGTGGTGTGTGTGTGTGCACAGAAAAGAAGAGGGGAAGGAGGGATGGAGGTAGAGAGGGAGAGAGACATCTTGTTTTAATTATAAAAGAGTATTTCGGGGGGTGTAATTTGGAAAAGACATTAAAAAGAATTAACTGGACATGAACCTTATAGTTTTGTATTTTATTATTCTGTAATTCTCTTATGCCAAAATGTCTCTCACATGCCATCTCTGCAGTGCAATTTGAAGTCAAATTTATTTGCTTATTGGCTACTTATGTAGCTTCTTTCTGCCTCACTGTTTGTACAAAGTGATTCAAACTGCTTTTTCCAGAAAACTTGAATATTCAACAATTGCTGAAAATACCATGATTGTACCATTTTTTCTTATTTATATCTTTTTAAAAAGCAGGGTACAGTAGCTGGTCACTTGTGAATACTGAGTTCTAACTCTTAGCAGATTATTGCCTCTGTAAATTCTCAATTTTATAGCTAGTCAGTCACTATTTATTAAAGATCACGGTGTATTTTTCTTAAATTCAAAGGGTGGCAAAGACTTACACACATTTTACAAAGAACCCTCTCTCATTAACCCAGCCAATAGTGCATCTGTGGTATACAGAGGTGTGGATATAGATACACGTCCGGACACACAATAAACACATAACAGATCTGCCTCCTTTATTTTGATCAATTAAAAGACTGTTAGCTTTTAACAGTCATTTTCTAAGGAGCTGCTATTATTTGATGGGTTAATTACCTTAATAAATTCTTCCATTAATCTCTAGCATTCTTTTATTTTTCTTTTAGTAGTTTCTTTTCTGAGAAATTTAGTCAAAATTGTAGTATATCCTGGAGACTTCACTTTTATTTTTATTTACTTTTTTGGGATGCTTGGGGAAATTTCTCTTTTTAAACATCTGGAAATAACTGCCATTGTTCATGTTCCCAGACCCAGCTTTCTCATGTTAATTGTATCCACTGAAATGTTATTATTGCTTTCCCTTTCTCCAACTTCCTTATCACCCTTCATCCTCAAGAGGAATCTTCTCTTGTAAAAGTCACCATGCTAATAATTCTAGGCTAAAGTGTGTTCCTGACTGCGGGACAGGAAGGAGGACCTATATTTTCCAAGGCTCTGTTTAACCTTGATAAAGCCAGACTGTGAAAGTCTTGATCAGGACTGATTGATCTCATTATCAGTGTACCAAGTGCTTTCTCATTGACACATCACTGGTTTCCAAGCCCAACATATATGCATAAGAAGGTTCAGGCACAGGCAAATGTTATTTTGCAATAGTGCTATTTTGAATATTAATTGTACTTTGCTCAATAAAGGGATTTTGTCATTCTATTTTATTTGCACTCAAAGGATATTCAGATTAAAACATCTGTCTCAAATATCTAATGTAAAAATTTTGTGGTGAACGCATATATCATGAAATTTTACCAATTTCATAACAGAAGTCAAAAGCATCAAGTCCTGAAGACTGTGAATTTGCAGAACATAAATTTCTGTCTCCACAGAATTCTTATAGTTTCCTAGTACATGACTAGTATTTTAGAATACTATGTTTTGAAAAGGTGGAGAGTTTGAGCACAAATTTGACCAATGAATTTTAGGTGAAATTCTATGATATCACTTGTATATATAAGCCACAGAAGCTTCATGATTTTAAATATTTTCTCTACAAAATACTAAAGACCATTTAGTTAATTAAATACTGTTCCACAGCCCGTTACTGTAGAAAGTATTTTTCAACGCAATCAAATTTCACCAGACAAAACCCCCTTTACCTGGGGGTTTTCTTTGCTAATGCCACGTTTAGCATCAGCAAAGTGTTAAAGAAGAAAGGAAAACATCACTGTTTGCCACCAGCTGCAGGGTTGGCACTTGCCAATGAAATAAAACTGTGACACCCTGTGTTTCATTCAACTCTCCAGGGTTGTTCCAATAATGCTAAAGTATCTAGACACAGCCCAGCTTGATTTTAATTCTCTGACTTTCAAACAAAGAGGAGAAGCAGGCTACTAGTCACCTCCTGGACAGACACGAGGGGCAGGGAAGGGTGTGCGCTGTGCACCCGACTCTATGCACACATTGTCTAATTTAATCCGCATAAAATCTCTGTAAGGTAGATGGTATTTACAGAAAAGAAAATTATAGTTCAGGAAAGTTAGTAACTTTCCCAAGGCTAGGAAGGTTGTTAAGCAGTGGAGTCGGATTTGGTCTCAGGTTTTATCGTGGTTAAGCACGTCTTCTACTGACTGGAACCAAAGCATCCTTCTACGGGGTCTACCGTCCTCGCAGAAAAACCAGTAGAACTGTTACCTCTACTTTTTCTCCTGGTTCAATTCAACCAATATTTACTAAGTACACACTATGTAACTCGGAGAAGGAGTTGAGAAAACACTGTAGTCAGAATGTTTATTTCCTGTTATTAATGATCCTGAGGATGTTACCCACATGTTTGCAGGAGTCTATAACACCTTGTGAGAGGAACAGAGATCTTTTTCACCTAAAAGCTAGAAATGGGGTGGGAGTGGCCCTTTAGCTGGCAGAGATCAACAGCAGGCTGAGCCTTGGGGAATAGAAAAAAAAAATGAGCTAGAAGGCAAAGACCTGTCCCCAGCTCACTGAATGTCTAGGTGACTCCAGGAGAGGGGCTATAATTACATTCTTTGAAAGATGGGGATAACAAAGGTAGCATCAGGCAGAAAGGTAATGGGAAAACATGGAAAAACTATAGCCCTTGGGACATTTCACTTAACACCCCTGGATCCTGGCTTTCATATCTGCAAGATAGAAAGCCGGAGCTACCCACCTCATTAACCTTAGGATTCTGTGACTGTTCCATTATGTGCTTTATCACCGTAGCAAGGAGAGAATGGAATCAAGTACAGGAAAATTTTATTTCCCCAAATGTCCTTAAATCCATCTTCCCTGATATTTTTTAGAATTGATATTGTGATTCTACAAAACATTTTAGTAATTTTTGTGTTTCATTAAAATAATACAGAAATGCTGCAGGGCGTGGCACATTCTGAAAATATTGGAATTATGAAAGCAATAGGAGACCTCCCCCTTGATTGGAGAGGGAATATGCAACACTAAATTTAGGCAGGTAGTGAAATTTGTTTAAAATATGAAACTTTACACCATCTATTAATGTTTTACAATAAAGATTTGATCTCGAGAATTGAGCTTGATTTTATAAGTACACTTCTGAAAATAAATAGACCTACATATTTTCCCAGTTAACTCTAAAAGGATTTCTGAAGAGGTGACTTTCTCTTTCCAATGTCGATATGTGCCAAAGTCACATTTAGAGAACGAAATGATTATTTTCTCCTACATTATTTATTTTCCTCTTCCCAGGCACCTATGGGTATCTAAATAGAATTTAGTGTTTGGAAGGCTGGTGAATAGGAAGATTTATGTTAAAATGTTTCCTAACACCCTCAAACAATGTGGTTCTTGAGATTGCATTTGTTTCTAAATAATTGGCTTTCAAAGCAGACTTAGTGGAAATATTTGTCCAAACCATGAACATTTCTTTTTGAGGAAGGGATAGTGTGGTAGAGGGTACTATGCAGATAGGTAGGGGACAGAGGAGAAAACTAAAAGTTCTAAGTTTGATTTCAAAACTAAGAGGAAAATAAATGGAATCTTACCTTGAAAACTATATCGTGTTGGGAAAAAAATGAGGACCAAGACAATAAACAATGAGTAATATGAAAATGTCCTTCAAAAATTGTTATGTGGGTTCCTGTGAAGCAATTTAAATAAATAGCCAGCCAGTTCTTCCAGGAAATGTTAAATGTGAGACCACAATATCCCTTAAAAAAAAACCCACCAAAGGACCCCAAAACTTCAGGCTTACACAAAAATGGATGCCTCTACCATAAAAAGAAAGTGGTTAAACAAAGAAGTAAACCCAAACTCATACCAAACCAAAAAACCAACTATCTTGGTCTAAGAGAGGGAGGTGTTGCAAATTTAGTACTATCACTGGAAAACTTAATTTGCAACTTAATTTGAGATTCTTCTAATGTACAAAGTATCCTGTTCTTATCTTAAATTCTGTAGGCTATTATTCAAACAATACGTATAATACTCACATGATTTCTATCTTGGTGACAAGTTTAAAACCATACATCCACTCTTTGGGCAGTGTACTCCCAACAGAATGGGCAGAGTGGGTCTCTATGTTGTTTGTGTGCATTAACTGAAACTCTGTGAGGACTGTGACTTAGTTAATTTAAAACAATTCGAAAGAAGGTTATGGAAATCTAGGAATCTGGCATTTGTCTCTCTCTAAATGTGGAAGTCTTATTAAATAAGATCTGAAGCCACATGAAAGGTATTCTTTGTTACCCTGCCTTCCTCTACAGCTTATTTGCATGGAAGAATCCTCCTAATCCAGGAGGCGCCGCCAATAAAGAAGCTAATTATCCATATAAAAGAATGTATACATATTCACAGGTTTTGACTAGTATTTGAGTGTTGAAAGCCATGGAAAAAGCTACCAGCTTTGCTTAATTCATAAAAGGAGTATTTCCCACACTGGCATGCATTTTTATGAATATTAGCTCCACCTAAAGGTTCTCCATGAAAACTGTCATTTTAAGAGCATTGTGAATCTAAGCAAGGGCAGCAGGGATGAGCTCCTGACTGCGACTCAACCACTGTGGCTTTTGTTGTTGTTGTTGTTGTTGTTATGTTCTGCCTTCTTGCTCATTCAGTTGAGGCAGGGCAGAGAGCTGGTCATTATAGTTCCCAAACCAGGGTCAGCTATGTTGGCTCCTTCGTACAATTGAGAGGAATGTTCTCTTAACTGACAATCTCTTTCTGGACCGCTGTCGCGGGCAGTAGGAGGAGGCAAATGGGTACAATAAAACTCCTCTTGGGTTGCACCTGCCCCAACTGTGTTCCTACCACAGCTGCATGGTTTCATATCCAACACCCCATCAGTTAGACAAAGCAGCACTCCACACATCCCTAATGGTCAGACGACTAGAGACGGCTAGGAGGCTGGAGGGAAGAGGGGGTTGGTTTTTAAGGACTCACGGGTGGGTAGGAGTGAGAATGGACAGGACCTATAAAGTGGTACTTGCAGGCCCAAGTGTAGAAATAAAATTCTTAGAAATATGGAAGTGCCATAAGAAAATCGAACATGTGCTCAGAAGCTGGCGGGCAAGGTAAAGTTTACTTCTGACAGAAGGGTTTGCTGCAGAAGGTAGCCACCAAGCAAGTGCGCCTGGAGCAGACCTGCTTCTGTCCCTAAGCTGACGCAGCCCTGCCTTCACTCCTATTGGACGAGCTCAGGGGCACAACCTAGGCGACTAGCTAATTTTAAAATTGAAGCCCACAAATGGAAGGGCTTTAATTAAAATGATTACAATTAGATCCAATTAAGGCTGAATAATATATTCTGAAAAAAGGACCACCAGTCTTCCTATTTCTCACACGTTTTGTTTATTATTTAATATCAAATTGTACAACTGCATTTTTCTGGTGGGAAGGTAAATTAGCAAAGTATGTCCACTTAAATATTGAAACTGCCACTTAAGTTCTTCTTCTTCTCTTTTTTCCTTTCTTCTTTTTTCTTTTTTTTTAATAGGGTCTCTCTACATTGTAGAGGCTATCCTCTAACCTGAAATCCTCCTGCTCAATCTTCTAACTGGAATTAAAAGTACCTGCCTCTGTGCCCAGAAAATCCGTAACTTATTAAACCACTATCTCTACTCTAGCATTGTGTTTACAAACTATCACACGGATACAAAAATTTTAAAATTTTACATATAGGAAATTCTTTAAAAAGCTTTAAAAATATCATATTACAAATCCAGATCCATAGATTATACTTTTATTCCCCTTCATACTTATTTCTGAAGTACCCATATTTGCCAATGCCCAGAACTAATCTAACATTAATTATCTTACTATCAAGTGAATATAACATTTAGACAAAGTGTGTGTGTACACACACACACATGAAGTCAAGGCAAATTTTTGTAGCTTGACCTTCTTGTGTCTCCTGTGTTAAATGTAACATATCTTTTATACTGTATTTAATATGAGTACAGCCGATATTTGAATTTATTTTAATGGTGGTGATAATCAGCCTAGAGAATCCCAAATAACAGAAGTTCAAAATATTCTGTTCAAATGTAGAATATGTCTGATAAGCTTTCTGCTTTGCAACAGATTTGCTTACCTTGTTCTGTTTTATCTAAGCTAAATTGAAATTAATTTCTATTCAATGTAAACATGAGCTAAATAGGAGGTGAGGTAATTTAGGACATTGGAAGTGGTCATGGTAAAGTAATCTAGAATCATTTTGTGTCCTAGACAATTTGCAAAATCAAGTGGTTATAGATGGCTGGACAAAAGGGACCCACATTTGGTTTGATCCATGGCTACTTTGAGGTAAAGATGATTTTTAATTCACCTTCCAACACTAGGCATAAAATTCAGGTTTCAGAGGGGGAGCAGGGGGTAGGGGTATCTTTAAATCTCATAATTAGATAAATAGTGATCCTTCCTTCTCATTTTCTTCCTTGCCCTTGCCCTTGCCCTCTTCCTCTCTCTTTGTCTCTCTTCTCTATGGCTTAAAATGAGAAGGTTGGGGAAGGCAACTTTGTAGTGTGTCATTAAAATACAAAGGCAAACATTTTCATGCTGGTTAAAGGAGCAAAGGAAAGGATTCACTGAGCCCTCACTTCTTGCACAATGAGAAAGCCCAGTCAGCTGGGTGAATTCTAAGTCTCCAAAGTGTTTGTACTTCTATGAATTATTCATATGCCTGAATAAATATTCAAGAAATATAGGCATGTGTTGGTGGGTGAATGTTTAGGAGGGGCTGCGGATGGAGGTGGAGGTAAAAGGATGGGAATTATGAACACAGGCCAAGTCTGGAGGTGACTCTATGATTATTAAATTCTTGTGGTTTCTTCCAAAGTTCAATTGTTCTCCCTGGGTGAGCTTAAAAAAGGAATAATAATAATAAAAAGAAAAAAGTTTGGGCGACAGGAAGAATTTGATGATTAGCACAGGTAGCTTTATTGAAAGCCAATTTTAATATTTGCTATCTTATGTTAGGAGGGGGAGGGAATTAAAATAGGATAAGGGGGAAGAAAGTAAGTCAGACACAACTCAAATATCCTATGTGTCAGAGACGCAGCCAGAAGGGCTTTGGGTGTGTGGAGAAAATGTTCTCTATTATCCAGTAGGTGGAAACTATTGATTTTTAAAATCTTCTTCCCTGTGTTAAGTATTATGCTTAGATAGTGTAATAGCTAAAACTTTAACTTTTGATTTTTATTATGCTTTTCTTTGGATATATTAAATATTTAACGAAATGTTAGCAGAAATAGGTATGCTAAGGACCCTTCCAAGAATTATGTCAGTTTAGGTGAGGGTTCCACCTCATTTTAAGGTAATCTAACTTCCTTTAACAAGGCACTTATTTCAGGAAGGATATTCAAGGGCATTAATCCATCAACAGTAATTTATTAAGGATCTAATACATGCTTTTTACTTTGGACAATCAATAGGAATACAAGTTCTCTGTTCTCAGAAACTAACACTCCAGGTAGAAAATAAGAATTTTGAAATAATCAGAGAAAAATTTGCTTACTTGGGAATCTACTTTCTCATTTTGATCTAAAAGGATTTACTGTGTCTTCCAAGTTAAATATACTGCAAAATTAAGAACATACAACGGAGAGTGCTAAAGAAGGCAGGTAGACTAGATAAAGCTATTCCCAGGACCCTGAGCTAAGCTGATTATTACAATCTGAACCTCAAGCAGCTCTAAATTTCCTGATAACTAAGACAGAAAGGAAAACACAGCACAGCACAGGGTGATGCACAGATTTCGCTGTCTGAAGGAAGAAGAGTATCAATTCCTCCTCAAAGACACATTCCTGGGGG
>PVKS010024420.1:0-31094 GCA_004027875.1 Aplodontia rufa
GCCCTTGAGTCTCTGAGATTGGGATACTTCACTTAGCATAATTCTTTCCATCTCCATCCATTTGATATCAAAAGCCATAATATCGTCTTTTCTAATGGCCGAGTAGTATTCCATTGTATATATGTACCAAGATATTTTGAGGAAATTTTGGTGAGGGAACTTAAGGTAATATGATTTGCAAATTAGTCGCAGGCTATGAAAAATTTTACACATAGAAAATTTCTCAAATTGAGTGAAGTCAATGATTCTGTGATCATTGATGCTGAGGCAGCTCCCCCTCTTCCTCCTCCTCATCCTTGTCCTCCTTTTCCTTCACAAGCTGATTAAGTTTAATTTTGTACATTAAACTATAGCTACTTAATAGAGATTATATCTTTTGTTTTGAGATATACATATACACCAAGCTATAATTAAAACAAGGAATGTATTGGTCACCCACACTTGTGTGCTTTCTTGTCAGACATTCCTCCCTCCCAAGTTCTTCCGTCTGTAGGCAACCATTGATCTGCTTTTTTCCCCAAAAGTTTTATAATTTTAGCACTTACATCTAGGTATATGTTCCACTTAAAGTTAATATTTTATCTGGTGATGTTCTTTTATATCTTATTTAAGTTACTTTCTTATTTGCAGAAAGCTGTAGGAGTATTTCACTATCTTGCTTTTCCAAAAGATAATGATTTTCTCAGTGACTTCCTTCAGTAACTTTTTGGCAATTTGTTTGACCAGACATATGGGTTTAGTTCTGGTCTTTGGTCTATTTCATCTATATTTCTCTCTTTCCTCCAATTCCCTACTATCTGTATTTTCATTGCTAAAGCGTTCCAATAAATGTGAACATCTGATAATGTAAGTCCTTCCAATTTTCCTTTCTTAAACATTTTTCAAATTTCTTTTGACCATTTTTATGTATTGCATTTCCACACAAATTTTATGTGATTATAAAAATTATTTTTATAAAAAGTAGTCTTAAAAATTGGTTAGTACTCTGTTGAATTTAACATAAATTTGAGAAAAAAAATGGCATCTAATACTGATTTTTCACATCCATAGATTATTATGAGTCTAAATTTATTTACACCTTGCTAATTTCTCTTATCCATGTTTTGTTGTTTTCCCTGTTTATGGTACACACATGTCTGTCAAAATTCCCTAAATATATCATACTTTTCATGTTATTACAAATTGCATTTTGACACATTTTGTTACTTTAAATTCTAGTAGTTTGTTACTCATATGTAGATAAAATTAATTTGTGTATATTCATTTTTTATCCTGAAATTTTTCTAAAATCATTGATTAGTTCTACTAAAAATATTTTCACATTCATTGGGATTATCTGTCTGGATAATCAAGTCATCAGAATGAAGAGGATTTTTTCCCATTCTAATCAGAATAGCACACACTTCCTTTCATTGTCAGTTGCAATTCTCTAGAAACTCCAGTAAATTACTGAAGAGGACATTCTAGTTTTTCTTTTGACCTTGAAGGAACATTATTTGCTTTCATATTAAGGGTGATGTGAACTATGTGCTATTTGTAAAAGCCCTTTTTGAGAAAGTTATATGTTCCCCATTATTTGAGATATTTTTGTCATTAATGAGTGCTGAGTTTTTCATATGGTTTTCTTGATTCCCTGTGATGATCTCCTGAATTTCAGTCTGTAATTACACAATTTTATGTTTTAAATGTATTTATACTATAAGCAAATATCTCCTATATGCTAGCTGACACCTCAATCAAATGCATTTTCTATGTTATTTCTTCAGAGTTAGATTTTTTCCAGTTTTGACTCATGTTTAGCATTAGACTTATTTAGCACCTTCAGTATGACAGTATGAGTCACAAAATGAGATGCAATCTCTTTCCTCTTGAGGAAAGAACTGCAATCTTATTACCAATTTTTTTTCATCTGTTGATTTTCTTAGAATTGTGATTGTAGAACATATTAGATCAATTAATTGTAGTATTATTTTTTTCATTAAGCAAGCTAAAATGTCATGATAAAAAGAATAGACTCTGACCAAAATAGCTCAGATTGAGTCCTGAGTCTGCTACTTAGTTGATATGAGACCTTGGCCAAGTTAACTTCTCTCTATTTTAGTTTTGTAATGTAGAAAACATAAACAGTGTTTCTTACCACATAAACTTAAAATAATATTGAATATATTAGAATATAAATCACGTGGATCAACATTTAACCTGTAGTGAATATAATAGTTGGGAATTTTGCATTTATAACTGTTTGACTTTTAAGTGATTCAATTTAATGAAGATATGATTTCTTCATCCATCAAAATGATAATAAGTAATAGTATATACAGTTTTATCTAATGAGATACAGAATTTCAGAATCTCAGCTAACTATGACACATAACAAATGAATGCTCAGTAAATTAAACCAATTTTTATTATTAGTATAATGCTTTTTACTCATTGTATTGTTTGCAGTTGATATTTCATCCATTTTTTCACATATTACTTTGGTCAATACTGGGATAACCATTAAATAGAATCCAAATAAATGATTTTCAATTGAAAGATTATATGAGTAATCAAGTAATATAATTTCCCTGGAATGAGAGTTAATAGAGAAGGCTGAGAGAGTCTAAGAGTAATAGGAAAGATTCTTGAAACAAGCTATATATGACCTTCCTTTTTCTGAATGAGGATGATGGATACTTGAATTGGTAAAGTGGCTAAATGAGCAATCATTCTTGGGGAATCTTTTCTGAACCACAAAATCCCAGCAGGTTTTCTTTCTGAGTAACAATATGTTTGGTTTCTAATGGAGAATATGACATGTTTTTGAGAGTCGGACAGAGACAGGAACCACAATTAAATTCAAGTAATTGGCTAACAGCCTTATTTAGCAGGAAATTAAAAGACTATTGAATGCTATCTTTTTAAAGTTATTTGTCTGTCAATGCAATAGAATAGAAGGCTCTGAAACAAACTCACAAATCTTTAAACATCTAATCTTAGACAGAGGGGGTCAAATATAACATGAAGGAAAGACAGCCTATTCAACAAATGGTGCTGGACAAAGTGGACAGCTACTTGCAGGAAGCTGAAATTAGATCCTTATCTCTCACTTTGCAGAAAAATCAAATCAAAATGGATCAAGGAACTATGAATTAAACCAACTATCATTCAACTGCTAGAAGAATCATTAGGACCAACACTCCACATTTGGGATTAGGCAAAGACTTTCTCAATGCAACTTCCAAAGCAAACAAATTAAAATTAAAAATCAGTAAGTGCAATGCTATTAAAATAAGAAGGTTTTTCTCAACTAGGGAACTGGTCAAAACTGTGAAGAGACAACTTACAGAACAGGAGATAATCTTGGCCTGTGATTCCTCCAACAAGATACTAATATCCAAAATTTACAAAGAGCTCAAATAACTTAATACCAAAAACTCAAACAATCCAGTCAATAGAAACTTTTCAAAAGAGGAAATTGAGCAAGCCAATGAATATATGAAAATGTTCTAAATTACTAGTAATCAGAGAAATGCAATCCAAACTACACTAAGATTTTGCCTCACTCCAGTCAGATTGGCAAAGAGGAAGAATGTAAACAATAACAGACGCTGGAGGAGTTGCAGGGAGATAGGAATACTAGTACACTGTTGGTGGAACTGCAGACTGGTACACCTGCTCTGGAATGCAGCATGTAGACTCCTCAAAAAATTTGGGTTCTATCCACCATACAACCCAGCTCTCCCTCTTCTGGGTTTTTTCCCAAATAAGTTAGAATCAGCACATTACAGCAATACAGCAAAATCTATGTTCATAGCAGCTCAATTTACAATAGCTAAGTTATGGAACCAACCCAGATGCCCCTCACTGGATCAGTGGATCCAAAAACTGTTACACACACACAATGGAATTCTACTTAGCAATTAAAAGAACAATACTGCAGCCTTTGAAGGTAAATGTATTGCAATTGAAGAAATCATGCTAAGTAAAATTTGCCACCCCCAGAGACTCATTTGTGGAGGCTAGAGCAAAACACAGGCTTGTGTGAAAGGTTGTCAGACTCATGTATTAGACCTAGCAAAGGTATAGCAACACATAATCTAAGGCAACCATAGATATGTCTGGGGAGGGAGGGTTAGGCAGGGGGAGGGAGGATAGGGAGGGATCTAGAAAGACAATTAGCATACTTTTTAACCCCCTAAGAATCCAAATAATACTTATGCAATCATTTAGTTCTGGAAAATTCACAATATAAGCATTTATATCATCAGTAGGGAAGAAATGTAGAAGAATCAAGAGACTGGGTGTGGGTGATGAGGGGGTAATTCTACTTTAAGAACACATGCAAACATATTGCTACTCTATGTGCATTTATGGATGTACAATAGTTCAACTCTTTAATAAAAAATTTAAAAAATAAAATAAAATTATTGGTCTGTTAGGGTAAAAAAATACTTCTGGAAACTGAAGCACTGCATGTTAATCCCTATTGCCTTGATTTGAAAGACATATGCATTGAAGCTGAAAACTTAGACTCTACCAGGCAGCTCTCTCTGATCTACTTTAACCAGCTAATCTTTTAAACTATTGATCCTCCCCATCAAGAAACGTTCTCAGCGGTAGATTCAGAAATGGAAGGAATTGTGCTTAAAACTTTGAGACAAAGTTAAACTTCCTGCCTCTTTCATTCATGTTAGTTAAAATTTACAAGTACAAATTCTTTATTGCTGCTATGTTGTGAATACTCCCCTTTCTATACTGATCAATTCCACTTCCGTGAATAACTTACTTTAAATGAAGTATTTTGTGTTCTGTTAGAGGACCTATTCAACAGTGAACAATCTATTCTATTCCTGTCAGCCTCTCCAACCTCAAAATGTTTTCACTGACCATTAGCCAGATAACATCCAAGTAGTCATCTCCTAGGCTTAGAAGTGCTATTCAAACTGCCAACAGACTGATGAAAGATTTAAATTGAAGCCAATGTAGCTTAAGTTAGAGGCCCCTTATTTATACTGATCCATTCTAAGTGTTCTAGAAGTATGTTGATATGCTTTTGTAAAATTTGCAATAGATATTTAATCACTTTCAATTAAGAATCACTTTCATACCTAATTTAATATTTTCAAATTTTATTTATTTTTTACTTAAAAGGAGCCTCCAATATTATATAAATTTTAGGTACCACAGACCCTAGATCTGCCATTGTTACAACATAAGTTAAAAAATTTTATCTGTTTCAAGGATTAATGAGAACAATTTTTTGATCCAACTTGTCACCCAGGCCATTCCAAGCCATTTCTCAGAGTGTGTGCCAAATTAATGTCATTTAATTTCAAAATTAACATTAGAAAGAATAATTAGTAACAGAAGGTAGCAGAAAAAAGCAATCAAAGACTTTGCAAACTAAACATGATGCATTTTGTATTTATTATGGTTCTGTGTTATCCCCTCCTTTGTTCCTCTCTGTTGTCATAGATTTTTAAACTTAGGGAATATATTTTATTTTGATCTCTTGAGCAAAGGAGGGAGTATATTTGTAATTTCATATGGTGTTACCTGTATACTGGAAACTTATTGCTCTCAGTATGGATTCTGATCTGACATTTGACACAGGTTTGTAGAAATTCACCAGAATTTTTCCCTTGGAGATTTGACTTTTTCTTTTCTTTTGAGGGGGAGGTATTGAGTTTAAGTATTATTTGATCCAAAGAGAGGAAGTTATATACTGATGTTATTATTGTAGTTTTGTGTGTGAGGTTTCTATCGTTTCATTAAAATTTTTTTAAATATTTTTTCAGCAACTTCCAGAACCTGGTCATCCTACAACACTGTCCAGTATGGTTGAGTGTTTGATTAGGATATGTTACCCCATTTGCAGTTAGCTGTCTGCTTGTGGTAACTTCATATGCCAAAAAAAAAAAAAAAAAAAAAAAGGAAGCTTTTTTTCTGTCTCTTCTTTGAAGGGGACCAATCTCTTACAAGTATAAGTTTTTTTGTTGTTACCAAACTTTTTTTATATTTTTGTTGGTGTTATTTTTTCATTGTAGTCTAAACATAGTTGTGCATTTTCTGTTTGAATGCTCAGAGTGAGGTACATGAAGCACTGTGAGATAAATAAATGTTCATTGTGTTTTAAAGTATGGATCTACACGTAAAATACTTATAGTAAATGACATAACAATCATTTAAAAATAAGCATGTGTAATCAATAACTACTTTTTAGCAATATTTTAAATATTCCTTGCTAATTATTTTACTTCAACTTAATGTGTGCAGAAGAAATATTGGTATACATCATGATGTTAACAAAAGAAGCCAAAGTTGAATGAAACAAAAAACCCTGCTCTGAAGTGACATTTAATATGGATGTAATATATTTGAAAAGCTGATTTTTAGTTTTTATATTTCATTACATACATATATGTTAATTTTGACATAATTAAACAAGCATAGAATGTATTTGCTCTAGTTCAGACCCCAGTACTTACCCTTTTCCTCCTCTCCTCTCACATGTTCCTTTTCCTCCATGTTACTGATCTTCCTTCCATTTATTTCTAATTTATTTTAAATGAGTGTTTTATAGATAAGCATAAAGGTGCAGTTCACTGTGGTATATTCGTACACGTTCATAGGATAGCTTGGTCAGATTCCACCATTCTTCCCATTTTCTGTCCCTCCTTCTGATCCCTTAATCCCTTTCCTCTACTCCACTGGTCTCCCTTCTATTTGCATGGGCTCTCTCTGCTATTTTTTCCCCTAATTTTGTTCTAGCTTCTGCATATGGAATAAAATATTCAAGCCCTGCCTTTCTGAGTCTGACTTATCTCATTTAGCAAGATGTTCTCTATTTCCATCTATTTACCAGCAAATATGATATAAATCTTCATAATGGCTGAGTTAAATTCTGTTTTTATATAAACACCAAAGTTTCTTTATCAATTCATTTGCTGATGTGATGGTTTCATAGCTTGGCTGTTGTGAGTTGTTCTACTATCAATATTAATGTGGCTGGATCATTATTTTATGCTGGTTTTAGTTCTTTTTGATAAATACTGAGGAGTGGGATAGCTGGGTCATGTGGTAGTTCCATTGCTAGTTTTTTGAGGAATCTCCATAATGCTTTCCAGAGTGGTTGTGCTACTTTCTAGTTCCCTCAATAATATATGAGCATATCTTTTTTCCCAAATTCTTGCCAGCATTTTTATTATTTGTATTCTTAATAATGTTTATTCTGCCCAGAGTTAAATGAAAAATCAATATAGATTTGCTTTGCATTTTCATGATTGCTAGAGTTATTGAATATTTTTATATATTTCTTGGCCATTATATTTATTATTTTAAAAAGCTTTGTTTAGTTCTTTTTCACTTTTATTATTTGGGTTAATGATTGTTGGATTCTCCTGATAGTTGTCAAGTATTTATATATATACGTGTGTGTGTGTGTGTGTGTATGTGTGTATTAATATTAATCCCCTGTCTGAGTAGAAGATAGCAAAGATCTTTCCCCATTCTATAGGCCCTCTGTTCGTACTCATATATCCTTCACTGTGCAGAAATTTAAATTTCATGCCTTCTCTCTTATTTCTTGTTCTTTGAAACTCTTGTCAAAGAAGTTGGTGGCTATGTCAATATATTGTAGTGTAAAGCCTAAATTTTCTTCCAGTCATTTCAGAATTTCTTGTCTAATTCCTAATTCTTTGATCTACTTTGAGTTAACTTTTATTCAATGTGAGATATGGATTTCAAGTTTCATTCTTCCACATGTGGATGATCAGTTCTCCCATCATCATTTGTTTAAAAGGGTCTCTTTAAATACTGGGTGGAGACCCTATATTTTTGGTACCATTGTTAAGTATCAGATGGTGGTAAGTATGATGCTACTTCTTCTACTCTGTTCCATTGGTCTTCATGTCAATTATGATGCCAGTGCCATGCTATTTTTGTTAGTAAAATTTTGAGGTATTATTTGCGGTCTGGTATTTTTATTTCTCCAGCATTGCTTTTCATATTGAGGACTATTTTATCTATTCTTGGAAATTATTCTTCTGAAATAATTTTAGAACTATTTTTCTAGTTCTGTGAAGAATGTCATTGTTATTTTGATGGGGTTTGCATTGAATCTGTGTATCACTTCCAGTAGTATGAACATTTTGATAATATTAATCTACCTTTTTGAGAACATGGAATGTTTTTCCATCTTCTAGGATCTTTTTCCTATTCCTTTCTTCTGTGTTCCATAATTTTTATTGTAGAGATCTTTCACCTCCTATGTGAGGCTTATTCCCTATTTTTTAAATTTATTTTGAATCGGAAAACTTTCCTAATTTCTTCAATGGAAGATTCATTATTGGATCATAATAGAAAAGTGAAAGATTTATAAATTTATGACTATTGATATTGTGTCCTGCTTTTTTGTTAATTTTGTCAACTGGATAGTAGAAGACAGCAAGCTGAAGGTAGACGGCTTCCCCTGTGGCTCCCAGACTGGATGGGACAACCCCAGTCATCTCCAGTATTTCGAGGTGCATTTTGGGGACTACCATCATGAAATTCCAGTGCTAGTTTGCGCAGCTGTTTGGAGGAGCGAAGACTTGGGAGAAGAGCAAGGAGAAAAAGAGGGAATGGCAGCAGCTCTGATGTCATTGTTTACATTTGGCCCAGGAGTGGGGGAGAAGTCAATCACAGCTGGTGAGCAGATCACTACTGAGAAGCCATCCTTTATAAAGATAAAGCATCAGACACAATTCCAGACACTCATTCAGCACATCCACTGTGTGTGGTGAGAACAGAGTCAGGAAGTTGCCCACAGAGGAGCCTAGTGGAGCAATCTGCCTACCGGGACAGCCAAATTAAAGTTCCAGGAGGCAGTCACTCTCTGGACTGGCTTTCTCTGGGACACCAGAGCAGGCTCTGAAAGCTTCATCAGGGGACGATCACTGACCACAGGCTAAATCTGGAAGAGAAGGCTTTGGACAGGGCCAGTCTCCACTTTGCTTAGGGGGATTTGGGTTTGTGGAGTAAAGGGGATCATTTCTCAGCCCTATCCATCCCCACCCCAGCCAGAAGAATCACGTGACAAGTTAAACACCCTGAGTCCTCTGCCCCAGCTCAAAAATCACAAGAGATGGTGTCTGCAATCACCAACAGAGGGAGCACAGAAAACATCTTATCCCCCCTGCTCATAAAACTCATAAAGCCTTTAGACTTCCTTTGCCAGGGAGCCTGGCAAAGATCAGCACTCAGAGCATTCCAGAATCAGATCTCTTCGCTGACATCTCCTCCTAGAAATCCCAGGAGTCTGAGAATATCCCAGTCTTCTTTGTGATATCACATAATTACAGACTGAGAGACCTTGCTATTGAAACCTAGACGGACAGTGAACATCTCTGAAAGGGCTCAGAGACACTCTTATTGACTATAATTCCAAGTTTTCATTAAGAATTTTTTTTAATTTTTTATCTTATTTTGTATATATTTTCCTTTTTTTTTCCTTTTCTGATCTTGACATGTATTGATGCAATAACTGGAAAAGTTGATTGGTTCATGGACATATAAAAATACAACTTGCTTTTGTTTCCCTGTTCTTTTGTTTTCTGGGTTCTCTCACTTTCTCTTTCTTTCTCTTCTGGTTTGTTTCTTTCTTTCTTGTTTTCTTTTTTTTCTCTCTATCATCTCTCTTCTTCCCTCTTGTTATCCTGTCTATCCTTGTCCTGCCTCCTAAGAAGAGGGATTTTGATCAGTGTTCCCTTTTTGTCTATTTCATGAAGTAGTTTCAGAATGACTGACCTTAGATCTTCTTTATTTTTTTTAAACTGATTTTTATTACCTCCTTTTTTTTTTATAAAGAGAGAGGGACAGTGAGAGAGACAGAGAAAGAGAGAGACAACTTTATTTAGTTTTTCACATGGCCTTAGTTGCTCCAACACTCAGTTGTGTATGTGGTGCTGGGGTTTGAACCCGGGTCCTCGTGCTTGCCAGGCAAGTGCCAGAAACCGCTGAGCCACCGCTCCAGCCCTTAGATCTTCTTTAGATGAGTTCTAAGCTGGTAGAACTCAGCTGGGTACCCATCTGGTTTGGGACTTTTCTTTGTTGGAAGAATGATAATTTCTGATTCAATTTCATTGCTTGGTGTTGGTCTGATTAAGTTTTCTACATTCTGTTGAGTTTGGTTAGGTCATATGTCTCCAGGAATTAGTCAATATTTTCAAGATTTTCTAGTTTACTGTAGTATAAATTTTCAAAATAGTTTCTAATGAACCTCTGAGTTTCAGAAGTATCTGTGCTGAAATCTCCTTTTTCATTTCTAATTTTGTTGACATGGTATTTTACTTTCTGTATTTTCAAGTTTGAACTTTGCATCTTTTAGCACACTAAGCATTTTAGCTATGAAGTTTTAAAATTCTTTCTCTGACATTTTTATCATTGAGGTAATGGGATCCATTGTTGAAATTTTATGGGCTGTTCAGTGTGGTTTGTTCTCTTGATTTTTCAAGTTACTTAAGAGCCCCAGGCTTGGTAGATATCCAGGTTTTGATACTTCCACTCAACATGTGTCCTGTGCTGTTTCCAATCTCAGCACCAATTTGAGAGAGGACATTAAGCCTTACTTAGTACAAGTACTTCAGAGCAAAGCCACATACTATTAAATGCAAAAGGATGGTAGAGAAAAGCAGCTCATAACATGATGACCAATAAGCAGAGAGAGCTCTTCTGAGCAGGAACAAAAATATATAATCCCAAAAGTACACCCTAGTGACCTACTTCATCCAGGCAAATCCTTGTTGCCTGTAGTTACTGCTGAATTAATCCATTTCAGTAGAATAATACACTGATTAGTCCACACCTCACATAATCCAATCATTTCACATTTGAAAATTCTTGCATTATATACACATGAGTTTTGGGGGGAGACCGCATATCCAAGCCCTATCACTCTTACCTTTAATGTATTCAGTTTATTTCAGCCAATTCAAGTTGATTGAATACAATACAGTTGAGAGCAATACCATACATATACTAAACATTGTGCTATAACTTACATATAAGGGCCTGCATTTTTTGTGTTTTGCTTTCTTTGAATTTCAGGGTCTTCTAAGATAGAAGTATATACAAATTTATATTATGTTCAGAAACATAATAAAGTAAATATTCATAATAACTTTTAAACTGTGAAAATAGGCAACCAGGGTTGTAAACTCTTAGATTTAAAATAAAACACCTTTACAAATCATGTAATGTATTTCATATGAGAATATTGATTCAAATAAACACACTGGTTATGTTCATAAAAATCACTTTTTAAACTAACACTTCCAAGATACTGAACCTGAGTTATTTTTGGTTGACCTGAAAAAAATATGTGATCAAAACTTTACCTCAGAGTTAATGTCAACACGAAATGCACAGATGAATTGTGATGGAGTGGAATGTAGCACTAGAAATGTAAATGAACACTTGGCTTGAGCTGTACCTTTATTAGGCCACCTCTTCAGCACTTTCTTTAGTTTTCCCTTGCTCTAGCCAGCTTTATTCATTTCCAAGATTACATAATAGCTAATAAACATTACTATGTGAATTAGATAAATTTATTTTAATTTCTTAGTGTTAGACCTATATCGAATTATAGCTTTAGAAAATCCTATTGAAGATTTTTTAAAAGGAATTTTGCTTCATAACTAGGTGTTTTCTAATTGAATCTTTTTCTTCTCCTATATTGCTATGTTCTGATTTCCTTAAAAACATACATGTGTATTAATAATTTTATGTGATTTAACTGTGTATTTGATTTTATCTTAAATGATCATAATTTCAAGTACAAAAGCAACTTACATTGTGGAAAAAACTGCATATGGTCTAAAATTGTGATTTACAGATGCTATGTTGGGAACTTTAAAAATATATTTAAAACCTAAGGGAGACAATAAACAACATCAGAGTAATTCAATTTTCATATTGTAACTTTAATATGTTATGTTGCAGTTTATTTAAAAACTTATTTTTTCTTAAGATTATCTTTTAAAGAAAATTACAAGCTTTTACTTTACTAATGAACCAATTGTATTATCTTTGATCCTTTGATAGTGATGTTAAATTACAGTAAGTTTAGAGCTTGTTTGCATTTACTTGTGTTGATTCTTACTCTACAGATGTAATTTTTTCACCAAATCTGTATTTTTTAAGAGAGAAAGATAGAAAGTGGGAGGGGAATCAATTTTATTTATTTATTTTTCATCTGGACTTTGTTTCTCTGACACTTAGTTGTGTATGTGGTCTTGGGATTTGAACCCAGGTCCTTGTGCATGAGAGGCAAGTGCTCCAAATACTAAGCCACTGTTCCAGCCTCCTAAATCTGCATTTTTAAATTATGTTAATTTTCTATATCTCCCTTTGATATGTTCTCCTGCCTGCCTGAAGTGCTTTTTATAACTCCCAATTAAAATTAATTGATTAAATATTTATATGCCAACTTTAATTTGTGATTTGTTTTTTTCATAGTTCTTAAGTTATGTTTTTATTAGTCATTATAGTTATTTGAGAGTAGAGATATTTTTCATGTCCCCCCCCAAAAAACCCCAAAACATTAAGTTCCTTTTATCTGTGGAAATACAATCCAATATTTCCACTGTATTACTGAAATCTTAGATGGTACCAAATCCTATATGTACTAATATTTTTCCTGTACATACATGTTTAAATTTTAATTTATAAATTAAATAGAGTAAGAGATTAACAATAATTATAACAGCATACTGATTAATAATAATTATAACAGCATACTCTATTAAAACTCACTGAAATATTAAAATTATTTATTTGTAAATTTTTTCATTTAATATTTTTAGAACACAAGTGATCTCGAGTAACTGTAACTGTGGAAAGTGCAAACATGGGTAAGGGTGAACAACTGAATAGAAAATTTAAGAAATATTAGATTAGAGCATTATAATAAGATGTATTCATCAGAATTCTAAACTTTGAGTTCTATTTCCAGTTCCTTTTTTTGCTTCCTTCTTTAATAAAGAATTTTTAACAGCATAGTAAAAGTATAATTTACATACCATAAACGTTATCTATTTTACGTGTACCATGTAATGATTTCACTAAATTTATACAATTTTGCGTTTATTATTATCATGCATGTATTTGTCGTAATTGTCCAAATTTTTCTTCTATCTCTTGCACTTTTTGTAGTGAATCCTATTTCATTTACACCCAACTAGGCACAATCACGTGCAGTCATCTCTGAGTGTCTGTGGGTGATTGGTGCCAGGACCACCTGTAAACACCAAAAATTGCATATGCTGAAGTTCTTTATTGGCACTTGGATAATATCTGCATATAATCTACATGCATTCTACTATACACTTGAAACACTTTCTAAATTACTTATAACACATTGTAATACTTACAAAACATTGTAAAAGCTACATTATATGCTTAAGGAATAATGAAAAGGAAAAGAGAATGTACACAGAATTTCTTTTTACTATTTTTTCTCCATGGTTGGTTATGCAAACCCCATGGACACAAAGAGTTGACTATCAAAATTATTTTTGTATATTTTTTCCTGCCCTAGAAAATCCATAAAAATGGGATCATATAATTGGTAGAGGTTTTCTGATTAATTTTTAGCTTCTTTCAATTAATGCAACATCTTTACGTTGATCTATATGTTCTTCCTTGAGTTGCTGACTAGTAACCAGTCATATCAATAAAACATATTGCCTTTTGTTTTCAAGTGTTTGACTGCAAGCTGAGTGTGGATTTGTAACTCAAAGTTTTTAATTAAGTATGGGAAATAATTTTTGGCCATTATTTCTTCAGTTTTTTCCTCCCCTTTCTCTCTTTTCTTTTGGAGACTACCTATACTGAAATGCCTTCAATTGTTCCAAGGATCAATGAGATTTTATTAATTTTCTTTCAATCTTTTTACTCTGTTCTTTGAAATGGATACTTTTTGTTAATTTATTTTCAAGTTCTTATTTTTCATCTTGTGCCTTAAATCTGTAGATCAGTTAATCTATTGATTTTTTACTTCATGTATTATAATTATCATCTCTAGCATTTCTAATTGTTTCTTCTTGTACTTATGTTTCTTTTGAGGGTACTTGTGCATAACCTTATTTTAATCATTATTTCCTTCAAGCACAGGAACATGTACTTTTGCATTTTTGATGTGTTTATAATAACAGCTTTCAGGTGTTCTTTCAATAGATCCAATGTACAGATAGTAAGAACCATACAAAATTACATTTTATGGATTTTTTAGTCAGCAATTGTCACATTTACTTTTTCTTTATATGCTTATAAATTTTGTATACAAACTGCATATTTTGAATGATATATTTATTGTAGGGAATCTGGATTCTAATTTATTATTCTGAAAATTCATGTGCTCTTTGTTTTGGTATCTTGTCAGGAATGAAATGATGAAGGCAGCATCTTTCAAGGTGTGCAACTGTACCGAGCCCTTCTAGCTTAACTTTCATTTCCTTTTTCTTTTCTTTTCTTTTTGTGGAGGAGTGTTAGGAGAACCCATATTCTTATCTTCACAGTTTATGTTAGGCAATAATTCAGGTGAACTTTGTGTTCACACACCTGAAGTCTGCAATGCTATCATGTTTTGCAAACTAAAGCTATGTTGGCCTGAGGAAAGAATTCTAATGAAATTCAGTTCTCAATTTTTCCTTCGATTCTATGGGATTTTTTTTTTGAACAACCTTACAAGATTTTAACAAAATAATATAAAATGTGTATATATTCTGGATATTGCAATTATCCCCAGGAGTGCCCCCCCAATTACCCTCCCTTATCCCACCCTTCCCCTTCCCACTATATCTCTAAAAAAAGTATTAGGTTGTAAAGCATTACATCTTATCTGGATTTAACACATGCTAATAGACCAACTTTCTCATTGTCCAGGGTCTAGTCCCCCCCTCCACAGATGAGTGGAGACAATCAACCCTTAGATCTCTGGGTTAAGCTGATTTTACTCATCATGATTCTATGGGATTTTTTCCTCAGCAATCTCTTGGATTTCTTCACACTTATAGAGTGAAGAAAGCAGCCAAGAATGTATGATGAGCTTATATCAGCATCTCTATTTTTTGTCCCAATTCAAGATTTCCAGCCTAATTCTGGCTGCTCTTTCAAGCCTCATTTGGTCTAGATCCTCAAATGGGAATTTTTTCACCAGTTAACCACATTTAATCAGCAAAGCCACAGTTTTTTGCTACTATCTACTGCCTCCCAAGTTTCAATTGTTTCTTCTTTTTTTTTTATTTTGAGCAACCTTACAAGATTTTAACAAACTAATATAAAATGTGTATAAAATATGTATACATTCTGGATATTGCAATTATCCCCAGGAGTGCCCCCCCCCAATTACCCTCCCTTATCCCTCCCTTCCCCTTCCAATTATAACTCTAAAAAAAATATTAGATTGTAAAGCATTACTGGCTTTTGCTATCAACCACCAAGTTAAAGGTACAGTTTTCTCCAATTATACTGGTGGGAAGGATGGCAAGATCCTTAACCAAGAAGGTAGCCAGTTTGCCACAATTCCTCACCGCCAAAATGTTCAGGTTTGAAGAATAATTATATTTCAATTTGTTGTCAATCTTTGCTTGATTTCTAATATTGTGAGGAATTTTGATTTCGGGGAATATTTTTCTAGTTTTTGTACTTGTTTTCTGCATTGTGTGAGAATATAAGATCATGTGTAGTATTTTAGCAGACTTAAACAATTCAAAGACATTGTTAGAGGCAAATCTTTCCATGTATGATAAATAATGTGAAGATATTCCTATGATAAAAAAATACAGGTAGACAACTTCAGAAGAGGATACTACATGAAATCTTGCTTCTAATCAGAGCAAAGCTGGAAGTAGAAATTGTGTTTTGAAAGCAAACTGATTTTCAAATTGTGATAAAAAACAAAAAAAATTCCTGCTAATTATAAAAATTAAATCACTTACTAGAAAAATTGACATATACTATAAAATTTATAAGCTCAGTTTCTTACACAGAAGAGGTTTTATTATTTAATGATGGAAAAAAGTACCTTGTACTTCACTAATTATGTTGTATTTGATATGTCACAACATGAGCTTCCTTATTCAAATACAATATACAAAATTTGATCCAGATGAATATAATGTTTTAATTTAATTTATATGTGGAACTAATATGGTATTTAGGTTTGGAAAGTCTTCTAAATATTAATTATTTTAATCTTAAATTTCATATTAAATTTAAATATTATTACATATATTGTTTCTCTAATCCAGTGCCTGAAAGTAAAAATTGAATTTCAATTTTATCCCTGCATTATTTGTGCATTAGTCCAAGTTACAAATTCTACTTATGACACAATTGTGGGCTTGGCAATTAATAATTGCAATTAACCTGTATTTAGAAGCTTTACTAAAACCTTACTTTTTCAATATCTCAGAAGCTGAAAAAGACAAATTATTTAAATATTCTGGGCTCAATCTCAAGAAATATATGGTTAATAATATTTAGCTAGCATTCGTTTATGGATACAGAAGTAAAACAAGTTTTAATTGGCCAATATATAAGAAATTAATAAATTCATCTATACTCTTTTAAAAATGAAAATTAAGCAAGATCATGCTGTTATTACTAAAGAATAAATCAAATCATCATTTAATATAAAATGGCACTTTTTTACAAACTGCTAAAATGGAAGAGGAAGATTAAAACATTTTCTCTCGTTTTAAGCACTGTAGCTCAAAACCTGTAACATAAATTGTCATTTAAGAGACGACTTATTTTTCAAGCACTTAGGGAAAAAAAAGATAAAAAAAAGATAAAAGGTAGTTTCACATCCCTTCCAGACATATGATTGCATAAATCTCTAATATCTGATTATCAGATTGAGGGAGAATGAGATAGACTTTAAAATACTTAAAAGAGTATTTTTGTTCCTATTGGAAACTGTCTGATATAATAAAGCCCCTCAGAGAAAAAATCTGACACTAAAAAAGATTTGACCTTGGAAGTAGACTGGATTATTTGTTAAGAAGATTGTTCCTTGGAATGTATTCTATTCACCTATCATTGTGGAACTTCTATGCTCCGTGAATGACCAATCACACTGGACTCGACTGTCATGAGCTAGAATTTGTATAAAAGAATTGACTTTGATAAGGAGTCACCACTTGCAGGAAAAGCATGTTCAAGTCTATTCAGAAAGGAGACATAAATTTAAAGCTGCAGCTGGAGGAAAATTTGATCAGTTGAGTAGGAATAAACATACTATTTACTTTAACTGTCAAGTAAGGCATCTGGAGAGGTATGCATGTATCAGCTGAAAAGGAATCTTGAGGAGAAACATCTCATGGGAGAGAAAAGAGAAATAAATTAAGCTTGGGGGAAATCAGCAGCTTTGACAATATGTGAGTCAATTTTAAATAAATAAAATCTAGAAAGTTTAAGATCTGCAATGGTTCTTTGCACTTTAACTTGCTAGAAGAACAATGAATTAATCATATTTCTAAATTATTTCTGAGTATAGCTAGCTCAGAGTTTTTCTGTACAAAGTATTCACAAAAGACAAAAGGATAAGAAGGGTCAACTTACGGTCTTGTAAAGGACAAATAGATCAAAGAGAAGTGTTTAACTAGGAAGAGGGAAACACACTGTGAAAATTAATGGAATTTCACAGTACTTTCCCCCAGTATTTAACTTGTGAAAAATTTCATTATGTCTTTATTTGCATTGCAAGGCACATATTTCCAACTATGTTACTGCATTTTGCCAGGATTTTTGTGGTAAAAATTGGAAAAAAACAATTTCAAATATTGTGAATCTTGAACATCTCTGTTTTGAATAGTGAATCAGGATGAAGATGATAGGTAAGTAAAGTGGACAATAAATAGCTTCACACATAATATGGATGAGTATTGAGAATATATTTGCAGCATTTCTGTGTATATTTGAATCTACAGTATGGACAGCAGGTATTGACAGCTGGCTGAGGAGATGTAACACTGTTAATAAGCTATAGTGCTTGAGAAGACTCTGGAATAGCTATTAAAGAATTATATAAATTTATTTTTGATCTAGTACTTCTTAGTTAATTTCAGAATGTTCTGTAAATCTGTTGTTGACTCAGGGACATTTTGAATGGTGAAACTTTGTTATAGCCCAGGAAAGATTTGCACATAGGAAAGGAAATTTACATGGAGATTTGGTTTCCAAGTTTGCAAAGTCTCAATATTACAAATTATAGCTCAAAATGCATGTCTTGTAGCAGCCAAATTGTCTTAAGTGGGCAAGTCCTTGTTTAAAGTCATTGGTCTGCAATGTCTTCCCAGCTTGATTCACATGTTTGCAGACCAAGTTATCATCATGAAAAGAAAGGAAAAGAGGCAAAAAGAAACAAAAAAGAAATAGAATCCATACATAGCTGGTCTTCGACAGATGAAGTAAGCATTTCTAAGGAATCATTTTATTTGTATGCCTATAAATTTGATACTTTGTACAATGTTCCCATTCCTAAGTGTTTTCATGTTTGTGTCTGTTTTAGTAAGCTTTTTTGTTTCTGCAACTGAATGACCTGAGAAGAATAATTTAAGAGGAAAAGTTTATTTAGAGGGCGGGGTCACAGTTTTGCAGATCTTAGTCCATGGAAGGCCAGCTCTATACCTGGAGTACTGAGGTTAGGCTGAACATTATGATGGCAGGCATGGTTCCACTGAGCAGAAAACTCAAGACATCACAACATCACATCGGGAAAGAGAGAGAGAGAGAGAGAGAGAGAGAGAGAGAGAACCTTCTTGCCAGATACAGAATATACATCCCAAAGACATATCCACAATGACCCCCACCTCCTCTAGCCATACCCCACTAGCTACAGTTGCCAGTTAATCCCAGTAGGATTAGCTTACTGATTGGGTTAAGACTTTTATTACCCAATCATTTCATCTCAGCCTTCCCGAACTGTCACATTTGAGCTTTTGGGAACATCTCACATTCAAACCATAGCAGTGCCAAACTCAAACCTAATGAAAGGAGCCTCCAGTTTGATGTTTGCGTTTTCTTTCTGCATATTTATATACTGTGTATTGGAAGATGTGATTTATTCATCCAAAGTAGATTATAAATTTGCCTCTTGGACAGGATAGACACATTATAATATCTCTTAAATTTTATTTTGAGTTCTAATGTTTTTCAAAGAACCAATCTGACAAAATTTGAAGTGCTAACAAAGTACATAAATTCAATAGTTTGTAATACTTTCATTTTCAAACCTACTCTGATGGAAAAAGAAAAATATGAATAAGAAATTATACCTCACATTAAGAAGCTAACCTTATATGGGATAAAGACACATGTTTGCAACTATTTACAATGTGATATGGAATGACACAATTAAGATAATACAAATCCAAATAAACAGTTATGGGAATATTTTAAAGAAAATCAGTCAAACATTCTTAAATAAAAAAAAGAATTACATCACCAATATTTTTTATTAACTTTAAAGTAATTTACTGGAGATACAGCCACAATAATTTAATTGAAAATAATTACTGTTACTCTTATAGTGTTTGAATCCCTTGTGTTGCAACTAGAAATTATTTTTTTAAATTCTTTTTGGATCTAGAAGTGATATATTTTGCAGCTTTTAATAAAGTTAATTGATATTTAAATGTGTACATGTGTTTAATGTATGCAATTTAATGAGTTTGAATATATGCCAGTGACAAGATCACCACAATCAAGGTAGCAACTATATCCACAATCTCCAAAGGTTTCCTTGCATTTGTTCATGTGTGTGTGTGTGTGAGTGTGTGTGTTTGTAATAAGAATATGTATCCAGGTATCCATGTGCAGTGGCGCACACCTGTAATCCCAGTGGCTCTGGAGGCTACAGTAGAAAGATCACAAATTCAAAGCCAGACTTAGGAACTTAGAGAGGCCCTGAGAAGCTTAGCAAGACCTTTTCTCAAAAAAAAATAAAAAGGCTTGGAATGTGACTCAGTGGTTGAATGCCCTTGGTTCAAACCTTTTAACAAAGTTTTAAGCGTCCTACAGCAAACTTTTAACTTTGGACACTGCTGCACAGCAGATCTCTAGAAACTATGTTGTCTGTGATTATACCTTATACCCACTGAACAATAGATTCCCACTTCCCCTCTCTTCACCCTCTGGCAACCCGCATTACATGCTCTTCTGCAATTTTGGAAATGTTATCTCTCTCACACAGGTGAAATGATGAACTGTTTTTTCTCTGACTTCTTCACTTAGCATCACGTCTTTCAGGTCAATTCTCGTTGTTGTAAATGGTAGAATTGCCTTCTTTTCCACACTATTGTGAGTAACGCTGCAGTTTATATGGAAGCTCAGATATCTATATGGTTCTGATTTCATTCCCTTTGAATATATATTCAAAAATGGAAGTGCTGGATCCTACAGTAGTTCAATTTTTAATTTGTTAAGAAGACTTCATACTGTTTTCTTCACAATTTTACATTCTTTACAATTTTACATTCCTACCCATAGCGTACAAGTGTTCTAATTTCTCCATAGTTTGACCACCTTCTTTTTATCATTTACATTTTGTTTTATTTTTGATAATAGCCATCCTAACAGGTTTGAACTAATATCTCATTATGGTGTTAGTTTGATTTCACTGATAATTAATGGTGTTCAGTAGCTTTTCATATGCCTGTCAATCATTTGTACGTTTCTTTGGAGAAATTTCTAGCCGAGCCTTTTGCCTATTTTTTTTTAAAGTCAAATCATTAATTTTGTGTGTGGTTTTTCTTTTTTAGTTATTGATTTGTGGGAGTCCCTTATCAAATACATGGTTTGATAATATTTCCCCAATTTTGTAGGCTGACTTTTCATTGTACAGCTCTTTATTCTATGCAAAAGTTTTTTTAGTTTGATTTGGAACCATTATCTTTTTTGGGTTTTTCCCCTTGTATGTTTTTTGTATTATTGATGAAATCATTGCCATGACAAATGTTGTGAAGCTATTTTGTTATTTTCTTCTAGGAGATTTATGGATCTTATTAGAGCTGATTGTCAAGGACAATCAAAATTCTGAATCATAATATCAATATATTTGAGAAAGTAAAAGAACAACTGTACTTTTATAGATATATTATGCGAACTACCCAAAATTAGATAATAGAACAATATCTACGTTGTTCTCTCAAGAATGTATTTTCAATACTAATGAAGTAGAGTCTTGCTTCATATTCACAGGGTATTGGTTGCAGACCCTGCTCAGACCAAAATCTCATAAATTATCCATTGTTGAATGAAATTATTTTAGATTCCCAAAGAGTCAAAGCTCCTTGTCCAATCCTCTTAGATATTGAGAGCCCTGTACATCATAATAATCCAGAAACAAGAGTATTCACAATCTCAAACAACTGTCCCTTCCTAATAGATCATTAATTCTAGGCTTCACAGCTTCAAGGATGAAATTGCTCGGAACAAGTCTCTGTTTCCAGGTCAGAGATTTTCACTCTTCAACACTTATCACTTGGGGCCAGATTATTCTTTGTTTTTATGGACCATCCCATGAATTATATGATGTTTGCAGCATTTTTGTCCTCTCTGCTCTAGCTACAGTAACATCCTCTCACCTGTGACAACCAAAAAAGAAAAAAGAAAAATCTCCAAAAAACTGCCAAATGCCTCCAGGGCAATATAAACCACACTGAGAATTGCTGTGTTTCTTAACTATTCACATAGGAGTTTTTACCTTCTCTGGCATATGGAATTTATCTTCTGATTTACATAGTATGAGAACTAAAATAAATCCTGCCTGATTAGTGTGACCTGAGGTAAAACTTGTTGTTTTGATGCTTTGAAGGAGAGCATGCATTTAAGCTGTACCTGAGACTATTCCAACACTTCCATCTGAGGTCCTGAGTCATTAGTTCAGGAGTCATTAGCTCCTATTCAGGAGCTCCAAGATCCCCCATGTCCATTTAGGAATCGTTGTAACCCTAGAACATGTTCTTCTGAAGTCAAACAATGTTCTTTCTCTCAAGGATATTGGTCTCTGAATGACAAATGTCTAATGACAATCTGTTAACTCCACAAGCAGCAGTGTTTACTTGGCTTCCTTTTTGTTTTTTGCCTTTTTTCAGATCATCCATGGAGCATTCTTTTATAAATAAGCATTATTTTATAAAAGCTTTTTAGCAATACTCTCTTAAAATATAGAAGATATTAGTGCCTATTACTAGAGCTGTTGATATGACTTAATGAGAAAATTTATATAAAATGCTTAGGAAAGCACCTAGCAAATAATGATGACATTACTTTTTTGTTTGCTAAGTCCTTGTTTACCAAGGAATTCCTTAAATAATATCTCAACTTAGTGTTCAAGAGTATAACATCTTTGCATGTACATTTAACAGAAAGTGAATACCTCTTTTATCTAAGTTGCAAACTTTACAAATTTCAAGTAGGTGAGAGACATGGCTCACCCTTACTGGACATTGCAAAAGAGGAAGTTATAAAGACAACATTACTGTTTCTTCAGGAATCAAGTAACTACCCTCAAATTATTTTTCTTTAGCATCTCCATTGATCAATCATTAAATAAACAGATAGATGAAAGATGCATTGTGTGCTCACAAATATGCATGCACAAACTTCTCTATGACTATAAAACATATTTGCTATACATGTAAATGAATGCTTTCAGGTGTCTTATTCTAAAGAAAATCAAAGTTGGAGGGTTATGGTAGAATCAAGCTAGTTCGGGATTTCCAGGTCTCCACAAGACTCTGAAAACAAGCAGCATATCAGCATAAAGTATATAGATAGGAAACAAAGCAAAAAAAAAAATTTATAAGACTCTATCTTGCTTAGAAGGAGACCTGAAGAGACTGAAGGTGGGGAGACCTGTTCATAAATTAACTAATAGAGCCACTGGGAACAGTGGAAGTGTGGGGGGGGGCATCATAGAAAGAACCACTGAATGAACAAAAAGCCTCTTGAGCTCATACATGTGAAGAAATAGTCAGTGGGGCACTCATAACTTAAAACACCACAGTAGAAGGGGGGAATGTTTATTTGAGAAACACCATAGTCAGTTTGCAGCCAAGTCCTGAAGTGAGGGCTGGTTTGGCCCCCCAGAAATTTTATGGTAGCTGCACTAGTCACATCGCTGACTTAACACAGTGACAGTAAGAATAGTTCCATGCCCAAACACCTGCAAAATGGGCTGGGGGAAAATCCCCCTGCAGAGTACCCTCTTGGGAATTGAGCTGGAGAGAATTTCTGCAGTGACCACTGTGGGGCAGTGGATTGCTGATGTCTCCTTCCCATCTCCCACCCTGCTCGGTGAAGAAGAGACAGAGCAGACTGGCTGCAGTGAAGGTGCAGCATTTAGTTCCCAGGAAACTGCCAAGGTGCTCAGAGAAGAGTAGCTTATTGGGAACTGAGCTGGAGAGAGCTCTACAGAGAACACTAATGGGGGTAGAATGTTGAAGCCTGGGGACACAGTCATCAACTTTTCTCCAATTCATGTTGTAGTTCTCCATTGCTAACACCTATGCACCCACTGGACTGAAACAAAGCCCACAGTTCCTCCAGCCAGGAGAAGACTCCTCTAATTATCATCCGCTAGCAGAAGAGAGTCACCACCAGAAGCCTGGGATTGCAACCAGCATCAGATCAACAGAAAGAAAAAGAGAGAGAGAGAGAGAGAGAGAGAGAAATAGATATAGAACTAGGGAAACTGCCAGAGGAAAGGAAAGGATACCAGACTTAATAGTGCAACCCATCCACCTAAGGTCCCTCTTTATCTCCATTAACCTTTGTGTAAGATTTTTTCCCTCTCCCTCCATCTGCTTCTCTCTCTTCCTTTTTACCTTTGTGCAAATTAGCTGATCTTAGGCTCTCTCCCTCTCTCATTCTCTTACCCACTTTCTTACTGTCTGCCCTCCACTTTACTTCTTCCACTTACCCAATTTTCCTCCCATCCTCCTTTTAGTACCCACTAAAAGTAATAATAAGGTTATTAATTAAACTACTAATCATTTAATCTGTTCCAAAGTTTTTAATTATAGGTATTTCACCAAACACAAAGAACTGAAAAGAACAATTACAACAAACTTTTTTTCTAACAAGGTTGAATAGAATGAGAATTTACTTAGAATATAGTAAATACATCTCAATTGCTTCTCTTAAAGAGGTACAGATATTGGGGTCAGCAGAGGTCATCCATTGAATTAAAATATTAGTATCCTGAAATCCAGCCAGGCCAGAGTTCAAGAGGAAAAAAAAGTTCAAAAAGTAAGCCCTCATTTGAAAGAAGAAAACATAACAATACTGAAAGATGACAGACATCCAAACAACATGAAAAAACAAGAGAACTAAACAGCACAAATTACCCACAATCCGTGAACAACAGAAGCCAATGACATCACAGTAGAAGAAATGTCAGAGAAGGAATTTAGAAAATTCATATATAAACTATTCTATAAACTAAAAGATGCAGTAAGGAAGGAATAAAGAGAAGAAATACAGGAAGTGAAAAATCACTTCAATAAAGAGATTAGACATCCTGAAAAAGAATCAAAAGGAAATCATTGAAATAAAAGAATCAGTAAAGAAAATTAAAAATTCCAAGGAAAGGATCACTAATAGATTAAAGCACTTGGAAGATATATTTTCTAGTCATGAGGATAAAGTAAATAATCTCAAAAATAAAGTAGACCATAGTAAAAAGATATTAAGAAATCATGAACACAATATTCAAGCAATTTGTCATAACATCAAAAGACCAAATTTGAGAGTCACTGGGGTGGAGGAAAATTTGGAGGCACAAACTAATGGTCTGCACAATCTTTTCAATGTAATATTTTCAGAATACTTCCCAAACCTTAATAATGAAGTTGAAACTCAAATTCAGGAAGAATATAAACTCCAAATATAGAAAATCAAAACAGACCCACCCCAATGCATACAATTATGAAAATCGCTAACATACAGAACAAGGACAGAATCTTAAAAGCTGCAACAGAAAGGAGACAAATTACATTTAATATTAACCAATTAGATCACGACTGACTTCTCAAACCAGACCTTGGAATAATATATACCAAGGGCTTGGAATAATACATACCAAGCTCTGAAAGAAAACAGTTGCCAACTAATAATATTATACCCAGGAAAATTAAGCTCAAATTTGAAGAGGGAATAAAATTTTTCCATGATAAACAAAAACTAAAAGTTTCATGAAGAGAAAGCCTGCACTACAAAACATATTCAACAAACTATATTATAATGAAGAAACAAAAACCAAAAATAAATACCAACACGGAGAAACATTACACTAGAAGAATAATAATTCAAAAGAGAATAAACACCAATTTAAATGCTGGGAATGAACCAAATGGCAGAAAATAAAATCTCATCTCTCAATAATATCATTGAATATAAATGGCATAAACTCTTCAATCAAAAGGCATAGGTTGACAGATTAGACTAAAATACAATACACAACAATATGCTGGCTGCAAGAGACACATCTCCCAGACAAAGACATACATGGGCTGAAGGTGAAGGGATAGGGAAAAAAACACAATGTGCATACCTCTTGTAAGCAAAGCTGGTATTGAAATTCTTGTATTAGACAAGTGGAATTCAAACCAAAATTAATCAGAAGAGACAAATAAGGTCATGTCATACTACTCAAGGGAATAAAACAGCAACAGGATATAAACATCATAAATGTATATGCCCCAAATAATGGAGCATCAAAATATACAAAACAAATTCTTCTCAAATTCAAGAATTAAATTGATGACAATACTATTATTCTGGGGGACTTTAACACAACTCTTTCATCACTGGACAGATCATCTAAACAAACATTAAGTAAAGATGCTATAGAACTAAACCATACTATCAAAATTTTGAACCTGACATTTTTAGAATATTTCACCCATCAATATTTGAAAATATTTTCTTCTCAATAGAACATGGAACATTCTCTAAAATAGATCTTATTCTAGGGCACAAAGCAAATCTTAGCAAGTATTAAAAAATAAAGGTAATACCCTGCATCCTATCAGATCATAATGACATGAAGCTAGAAATTAATGATAAGATAAACAATAGAAACTACTCTAAAACCAAAAGACTAAATAATACACTGTTGAATAGTGTTGGATAACAGAAGAAATCAAGGAAGAATTTTTAAAAATATCTGGAGCTAAATGAGAACATCATTAAAACATGTCAAAATCTACAAGACAGTATGAAGACAGTTCTAAGAGGAAAGATCATAGCATTAAGTTCATTCACTAAAAGAATAGAAAGACAGGAAATCATAACCTAACACTTCACCTCAAGGCCCTAAAGAAGAACAAATCAACACCAAAATCAGCAAAAAAACAAAATAATTAAAATTAGATCTGAAATCAATGAAATTGAAATCAAGAGAATACAAAAAAAATGCAAAAAGTTTGTTTTTAAAACAATAACTAAAATCAATAAACCATTAGCCACACTAATGAAAAATAAGAGAGATAAACATCGCTTTATTAAAATTTGGGATGAAAAAGAAACATCACAATAGACACTTTTGAAATCCAAAGAATCATCAGAAGCTATTTTGAAAATCTATACTCCAATAATCTAGAAAACCTTGAAGATATGGGTAAATTTCTAGAGAAATATGAACCACCCAAAATGAACCAGGAAGAAATAGAAAACTTAAAGAGATCAGTTTTTTTTGTGATGAAACAGAAGGAGCCATCAAAAGCCTTCTAACAAAGAAAAGCTCAGAACAAGATAGATTATCAGCTGAATTCTTAAAGACCTTAAAAGAAGAACTAATACCAATCTTCCTCAAATTATTCCATGAAATAGAAAAGGAAGCAACTCTACCAAACTCTTTATATGAAGCCAGTATCACTTTAATACCAAAACCTAACAAAGAAAAATCAAGGAAAGAAACTTCAGACCAATATCAGAGATAAACATAGTTGCAAAAATTCTCAATAAAATATTAGTAAACTGCATACAAAAACACCTTAAAAAGATACTGCACCATGAGCAAGTTGCATTCATCCCAGGGAAACAGGACTAGTTCAACATTTGGAAGTCAATAAATGCAATTCACCACACAAATAGACTTGAAAACAAGATTCTTATGATTAATTCAATAGATGCAGGAAATACATTTGACAAGGTACAATACCAATTCATGCATAAAACAGTAGAAAAGATAGGAATAAAAGGAAGTTACCTCAACATAGTAAAGGCCATTTATGACAAACTTAAGGCCAACATTATTCTGAATGGAGAAAAAATAAAAACATTTCCACTGAAAACATGAATTTGACAAGGATGCCCAGTTCTACCACTCCTATTCAACATAGTCTTTGAAACTCTGACCAGAGCACTTAGGCAAAAGAAAGAAATTAAAAGGATACAAACTGGCAAAGAGCTCAATCAGTGTTTGCTGATGACAATATTATATATTTTAAAGATCCAACACCCCATACGACTTCTAGAGCTCACAAATTAATTCAGCATGGTAGCAAGAACAAAACCAATATTTACAGATCAATTGCATTCCTTTATTCCAATAATAAGCATACTGAGAAAGAAATCAAAGAAATTACTCCATTTGCAATAGCTTAAAAAATACTTGAGAATCAATCTAATAAAACAAATGAAAGATCTCTACAATGAAAACTATAGAACACTGAAGAAAGAAATTGAAGAAGACCTAAGAAGATGGAAAGATTCCCATGTTCTTTGATAGCCAGAATTAATGTTATCAAAATGACCCTGTTTCCTAAAGCGCTACACAAACTCAAAGCATACCCATCAAAATTCCAATGACCTTGGCTGGAACACAGGCTCAGCAGTTGGAGCATTGCCTAGCATGGGCAAGGATCTGCATACGAAACACAACACCACATACACAACTAAGTGGAGGGAAAATAAAGACTTGATGAAAAAATAAAGTTGATTTTCTCTTTGTCTCTCTCTCACTCTTTTAAAAAATTCTAATGACCTACTCCACAGAATTAGAAAAAGCAGTCATGAAATGCATTTGGAAAAATAAGAGACCCAGAATTGTGAAAGCAATCCTTAGGAAGAAAAGTGAAGCTGCAGGAATCACAGTACCAGATTTGATTTCAAATTATACTACAGCACTATAGTAACAAAAATAACAGGGTACTGGCACCAAAATAGACATGAAGATCAATGGAGTAGAAGACACAGAGAAAAACTCACATAAATACAGTTACTTCATACTTAACAAAGAAGCCAAAAACTCCAGTTGGAAAAAGATAGTCTCTTTAACAAACAGTGCTGGGAAAATTGGAAATCCATATGTAGAAATCACTCTCTCTCTCACTCTGCACAAAGCTCAACTCTAATTGAATCAAAAACCTAGGAATTATACCAGAAAACCTGAACTCACTGGAAGAAAAGTCATGCCCAACATTCCAACACACTGGCCTAGGAATTATCTTCCTAAACAAGCTCCCTTAAAGTGCAAGAACTAAAAGGAAAAATCAATAAATGCAATGACTTCAAATAGAAAAGCTTCATCACAGGAAAGGGAACAATTAAGAGCTTGAAGACAGATCTATAGAATGGGGGAAAAATCTACTTCCTGCATCTCAGACAGGGGATTAATACACAGTATACACAAAGAATTGAAAAAACTTAACACCCAAAAAATAAATATCCCAATCAATAAATGAGCAAAGGAACTAAACAGACACTTCTCAAATGAAGAAATAATTATATGCAATAATTCTCAACATCTCCAGCACTTAGAGTAATGCAAATTAAAACTATACTCAGATTTCACCTCACTCCAGTTAGAATGGCAATAATCAAGAATACAAACAAATGTTGCTGGGGATGTGGGGAAAAGGGTACACTTGTATATTGTTGGTGGGACTGCAAACTGATACAACCACTCTGGAAAAAAGTTTGGAGATTCCTCAAAAAAATAAGAATGGATCCTATCCCACTTCTTGGTATATATCCAAAAGACCTAAAAGCAGCATACTACAGTGATGCAGCCACATCTATGTTCATAGCACTTCAATGTACAGTAGCTAAGCTATGGAACCAAATAAAGTGTCTTTCAACTGATGAATAGATGAAGAAATTGTGGTATATACACACAATGTGGTATTACTCAACTGCAAGGATGAATGAATTATGTTATTTGATGGCAAATGGATGAAACTGGCGGATATTATGCTAGGTGAAATAAACTAGTCTGAAGAAACCAAAGGTCAAATGTTCTCTCTGATATATGGAAGCTAACACAAAATAAGGAACAGAATAGAAGAGTAGTCAAAGGGGAAGTAAATGGAGTAAGAAGGAATGAAATTGCGAACGTTAATGGAAAAAATCAGACTTCACTTGCTCATGTTCCTATATGAACATACTGTAGTGAATCTCATCAATATATAACACAACAAGTCACTAAAAAATGGTATTTAGTAAACAACAGAAAGACTAGTAGAGTGAAGAGAAAAGAGAGGGGTTGGGGGAAAAACTGGGGACTGAATTAGAGTACGCTGTATTCATGCTTATACAAAAATGTAAATATTTAATCCAATTGTCAAATATATCTAAAAAGAACAGGGATGAGAGGAAGGGAGGTGAGGGGAAAATACTGGGACTAGGTTAAAACAAGATACAATTCAGGCTTTTCTAAGTATGTCATTGAATATACTATTGCTACATATAGTTAAAAAATATTCTTCATAGGCATAAGAATTGTGCCAATATATTTGGATATATTAGGAAAAATATATAACCCAGAGAGGCAAGGGACCAGGGGATGTGTGGAAGGAGGTGGAAGAATACTGGAGGGAGTATTTACCAAATTACATTGCTGTATTGTGTCCATCTATGAATATGTGACAATAAATCTCATCATTATGTACAACTATAATGCACCAATAAAAATAAAATAAAAAAGAAAGTTAAACTCTTTAGTGCTTCATATCTGAATGGCAGATGTGAGTAGGGTATAATCATAGCTTATAGTTTAAAACTTTGAACCATACCACAAATATAGAGCCTAATGGTTAAAAATAAGAACAGTCAGAAAAATAAAACTACTGAAAAAAACATTCAAAATTCAATTAACATTAGAATATTTTATTATAGTGTGAAAATGTAAGCACTGATGATTACAAACAGAGATGCATACTCCTCCATCTGAACAGTGTTGCAACTGAAAAACTGCTCTAGGTCATTCTCAGTTGTTAGTAAATCTTGTTCACTTAAAATCTAGTTGACAACTTATTGTTCCTTCCTGTGGAGCCAAACTCTTAAAACTTTTTATTGCATCCCTATAAAGTACATTTACCTGGTGATTCATATTTACTTATATAATTACATTCCCTTCTTTTTGATCTTTAACATATGCATCCTCTAAATATGAGTATGCTAAGACATGTGAGTTTCATTTCATTTGGTTAACTACAAACTCTAATTAAATGGTAATAAGGTGGACAACAGAATGACTGAAAAAAAAATGGTTCTTGGTACAGGGAACTTTACAGTGTGCTACAATCTTACATATAAATCTGAAGAATTTAGTCCAGGCTACCATGAGGTAGTCCTCAGCCCCAGCTTGCATACAGGACACCCTTGAGGATCCCACACCCTGGCCACCAAAGCCCAGGCCTCCAACACTGACACCAGGCAGGACACCCCAAGGATGTGTCCCTGGAATCCACCCAGTTGCATGGTGTCAGGACTCTTGCTCAGGCCCTAGTAAGCAAGCAGAACACCCCAAGGACCCTTCACCTGGACCCCATCCAGCCATCACACACATTCTGGCCAAGTCCAGCACATAGGCAGGCCTGTTCAGGCCCACCCCATATCTCTGGGACCCCAAGTTCCAGCTAAGTAACCCCACAGCTTACTTTCAACAACCCTTAGAGCTGTCCTGCAGTTCCACCAGGTTCCATATCTGAGTCCTAAAGCTTAGATCCAAGAAGTGCAGCAAAACGAGGCTTCAGGCAGAAGCAGCTTTTTGGAAGAAGGTGGTCATCACAGGGCAATGTCAGACCTGACACTTTGACCTGCAGGGAAGAACCACC
>PVKS010024421.1:0-31042 GCA_004027875.1 Aplodontia rufa
CAAATTGGAGAAATAGTGGTTGCTATCCCACCTTCTACTCACAAATATTCCTAAAGAATCTTACAATTTTTATTTAACTTACACATCCATATATTTTCATATATGTGACAGCTAAATATCTTATTTCCACAATAGTAAAATATTATAATTCTCTTTTACTTATATTATTATTGGTATATTTTCCACTTTACATGGAGAAAAACACATTTACACTGTTTTTCATTCCTGCCTGGGTGTAATTTCTCTGATACACAATTTATGTATGCCTTGGGTGCAGTCATTTATATTCCGTTAAAGATGTTAATGAATGGAAAAGCCATGCATACTATGAGATCTTGATGAGTTTATTACTTTTTTCAGTTGGAAATTTGTGAGGAAACATATGCAAATGGAGCATAACAACAGCACATTAAAGAATTGGCCCTGCATCTACAGTTTTCAACTGTATGTCTCTGTTGATCTTAGAGAGGGGTTCAAGAGCAACAAAAGTTCTGAATAACTGAGGGGAGAATTTCATAAACAAACTTTTCAGAGAATGTGTGGGGGTGGTTAATTAGTATAGACCAAGTCATTTTGATTTCTTCTCAATATCATAATAGAATGAATGTTAAAGATGCATCCATTGAAGTATATAATTTTAATACTGCTAAGAAACATAAGATTTGAACAAGTAGTCTTCTTCCTGGGTGGGTTCTGAAGGCATTTAAAAATCACTTTATGGGCAAATCAATAAGGATCACAGTGGATTTCTTAAATCAGAACATAAAGACGAGGAGAGTGTGAAATAAAAATTTTCAAGCATTGAAAGCAAATAACTGTCAGATATAAATACTACACTCAGCAAAACTCAGCTTCAAATTCGATGGTGAAAAAAACTTTACATGATAAGAACAAATTAGCAACATATATGAACACAAAACCAGCTCTTCAGAGAATACTCAAAGTGAATAAAAGAATAGCTCACTAAAAAATATCCAAGATGGCACAAAATACATAAAAGATCACAATGCTAGTAATCCAAAACCTCTTGTCAATTTTAACAATGAAAGTGAATGGACTCAGTGCCCTAACCTAAAGCACAGATTAGCAGACTGGATCAAAAAACAAAATTCAACAATACACTGCGTATAGGAGATTCACATCACAGCCAAAGATAGCGAAGAATAGAGGTAAAAGGTTGGAAAAAACCTACCATACTTATGGCCCAGAAAAGAAAGGTGGTGTCCAGATACTCATATCTGACAAAGTACTTTTTGATCAAAAATTAGTCAGAAGAGACAAAGATGGCACCTACATTTTAATTAAGGGAATGCTATATCAAGAATATATAAACATGGGGCTGGAGCAGT
Organism: Aplodontia rufa; assembly: GCA_004027875.1. Taxonomy (NCBI): domain Eukaryota; kingdom Metazoa; phylum Chordata; class Mammalia; order Rodentia; family Aplodontiidae; genus Aplodontia; species Aplodontia rufa. The sequence goes on from PVKS010024421.1 coordinate 1,350, forward strand.
GGCTCAGTGGTTATGGCACTTGCCTGGCATGTGTGAGTATGTGAGTTTAAACCCCAGCACCACATACACAACAAAGTCTCTCGAAGAAACAAAAGTCACATGAAAAACTAAATAAAAATTCCTTCTTTCCTTCTCTCTCTTATTGCCCTCACTTTCCTCAAAAAGAAAAAGAAAAAGAATTTATAAACATAGTTAACATTTATGCACTAAACTCTTACCCTCCCAAATACATTAAAAATTATTTCATGCCATTAAACCACTTATAGATCTCAATACAATAATATTGGGGGACTTTAGTACACCTTTATCACCAATAGATAGATCTTCAAAAAAAATCATCAAAGAAGTCTCCAATTCAAATAACTCTATATATTAAATACCTAACAGATATCTACACAATATTCCATCCCAAATCAGCTGAGTTTACCTTCTTCTCAAGAGTGTGTTCTCAAAAATAGATCATGTCTTAGTTCACAAAGGTAATATTTGCAAATATGAAAATGTTGATATAAATCCTATGCATCTTGTCAGACATCAATAGTATGATCCTGGCAATTAACCCCAAGAAAAATAATAGAAAGTACATAAATACATGGGGATTGAATAAGATCCTCTTAAATGAAGAATGGCCTATATGGGAAGTAAGAACAGAAATCAATAAATTCTTGGAAATGACTGAAAATGAAGACAAAACATATTGTAACCTCTGGGACAGTATGAAAGCATTCTTAAGAGGTAAACTTATAGCACTGAGTACCTTCATCAAAAATCAGGAAAGAGACCAAATAAATTTATGTTCCATCTCAAATTCTTACAAAAAGAGGAATAATAGAATCTAGAATCCAGTAGAAGAAAGGAAAAAACCAAGATCAGAACTGAAATCAATGAAACTGAAAACAAAAACATAAACAAAAATGCAAAGAATCAGTGAAATAAAGAGTGATTCTTCAAAAAATGAATAAATAAATAAAATTGAGAGACCCCTTGTCAACCTCACCAAAAGGTAGAATGAAGTGAAACAAATCAACAAAATCAGAAATGAAAACAGAGACATTAACACTGACTGATCCAAAATCCAAGGGATTATCAGAAACTACTTTGAAAAACTACACTTCTCCAAGTTGGAGAATTTGGAGGACATGGACAAGTACTTAGCCACATCTGACATTCCCAAACGGACACAGAAGTATATTGACCAATTCAACAGACCAATATCGGGTACTAAAATTAAAATAATTGAAGGCCTTCCAAAAAGGAAAAGCTCAGGACCTGATAGATTCATAGCTGAATTCTGCCAGGCCTTTACAGAAGAATTAATACCTCTTCTTAGAAGGCTATTCCATGAAATTGAAAGGGAGAGAACCCCCCAAAACATATTTTATGAGGCAATAAACCTGATACAAAACCCGAAGAGACACATCAAGAAAAGGAAACTGTAGACCAATATCCCTGATGAACATAGACGCAAGAATTCTTAACAAATTCTAACAAACCACATCGAAAAACATATCAAAAACATAATACATTATGATCAAGTGGGCTTCATTCCACTTCTACAATGGAAGTCTGGTTCAACAGATGCAAACCAGTAAATGTGATTCACCACTTAAGCAGAATTAAAGATAACAAAATATATGATCATCTCAATTAATTCAAAAAAGGCTTTTTGAACAAAAGTTAGCATCCATTTAAGTTCAAAACACTGGAGAAGACAGGGATCAAAGCAACTTACCTTAATTTTTGTCAAGGCCATTTGGAACAAACTCATAGCAAACATTGTGCTTAATGGAGAAAATCTGAAAGCATTCCCACTAAACTTGAGAACATGACAAAACTTTCCACTCTCACCACTCTTATTCAATGTGGTCTTTGAAACACTAGCCAGAGCTATCAGACAAGAAAAAGAAATCAAAGGAATTCAAATAGGAAAAGAGGAACTTAAGCTATCTCTATTTGCTGATGACATGATCTTATACCTAGAAGACCCAAAAACAAAAATTCCATCAGAAGAACTCTAAAGCTTATAAATGAATTCATCAAAATGGCAGGATGCAGAATCAACTCCCATAAGTCAGTTGCTTTTCTATACTCCAATAGCAGTTAAGTTGAAGAGGACATATATCCCATTCACTATAACCTTAAAAATAATGAAATATTTTGGAATTAATCTAACAAAGGAAGTAAAAGACCTCTACAATAAATGCTATCAAACATTGAAGAAAGAAATTGAAGAAGACCTGAGAAGATGGAGCAACATCCCTTGTTCTTTTTTAGGCAGAATCAACATAGTTAAAATGACCATTCTGGCAAAAGTGCTGTACAGATTCAATGCAATGCCCATCAAAATACCAATGTCATTCTTCACAGATATAGAAAAATCAATTCTCAAATTCATTTGGAACAATAGGAAATCCAGAACAACCAAAGCAATAAGAAGCAAAAAATATGAGATTTTAGGGATTGCAATACCTGACCTGAAATTATACTACAGAGCTATAGAAACAAAAACAGCATGGAACTGGTTTAACATAAGAAGGCAGGAAGACCGATGAAATAGAATAGAAGACATTAAGTCTAACCCACAAATCTACAACCATCTGATATTTGACAGAGGGGGCAAAAACATAGCTTAGAGGAAAGATAGCCTGTTCATCAAATAATAGTGGGCAAACAGGACAGCCATATACAAACAACTAAAATTAGACACTTATCTCTTAGCCTGCACAAAAATCAAATTGAAATGGATCAAATAACTAGGAATTAAACCTGCAACCATACTATATTAGAAGAAAAATAAGATTAATACTCTACCTTATTGGTGTAGGCTCTTTCTTCTTTAGCAAAACTCCTATAGCACAAGAACTAACTACAGGAATCAATGAGTAGGGTGACATTAAACTGAAAAGCTACTGCACAGCTAAGGAATTACTCAAAAGTGTCAAGTAAAAACTTACAAATGGGAGAAAATCATGGCCTGCTACCTCTCTGACAAGGGAATAATATCCAGAATATACAAATAACTCAAAAAACTGAACACCAAAAACACAACCACTCCAATCAATAAATGGACTATGGAACTAAACAGAAAGTTCTCAACAGAGTAAGTGCAAAAAGATACATGAGAGTGTTCTGTATGGCTAGCAATCAGGAAAATACAAATCAAAACTGCTTTGAGGTTCCACCTCACTCCAGTCAAAATGGCAAAAATGAAGAGCATAAACAATAACAGATGCTGGAGGGGTTATGGGGAGAAAGGAACAATAACACATTGTGGGTGGGATTCTAAATTAATACAACCACTCTGGAAAGCAGGGTGGAGACTCCTCAAATAAATAGGATCTAACCACCATATATATATGTGTGTGTGTGTGTGTGTGTGTGTGTGTATGTGTATGTATGATATATATGATGGAGTTCTACACAGCTATTACAAAGAATGATATCATGGTTTTTGTGGGTAAATGTAAAGAAACTGAAAAAAAAAATCATGATGAGTGTAACAAACAAAACCCAGAGACTTAAGGGTCAAATGTTTTCTCTCATATATGGAAGCTAGAGTAAAACCTAAGATAGGATGAAAGTTAGTCAAGTTTATATAAAAGACCCACCAAATCTAAAGTAACTCCTTAGCTCTGGGGATTATAGCTATGTAGCAGGGTGGGGAGAGAGAAAGGGATGGAGGGGAGGGAAGGTAGACACTGTAGAGTACGTTTGACTCTTATGAGAACCCTAATTACGTCCAGACAGGCATATAAATCTAGTAATTTCAATGTGTAAATTATAAGTATATAGCCACTATTTTCTGTAACTTGGGGAATTAAAGAAGAGTCATGAGATTGGGGAATTGAGGAAGGTGAGTAAATCCTGGACAATGATCAGATTAAAGCAACTCTGTCAATACATGTGCTTGTATGAAGGTGAACCAACAAATACCATCATTATGTTAGTCAATGCTGAACCAATTTAAAAAATTAGTACATTAAAATTTCATGAAGAAAAAAATAAATAAAAATCACTTCACTATACTTAACTTTTTCAGGCATCCTGGTCTACTAGGATAACAATCCTACTTTTATTACAACTCAGTGCACCTAGAAATGTCCTGAATACCTTGTAATGTCTTGAGAATTATCTTTTGATGGTAAGAATTCATGTTCTATACTTCTCTGAAGACCTTTCTATTCACAGGTCATATCAAGGAATCTCACTTGGAAAGAAGATTAGATCTAATAACTAGTCTCCTACTCCTATTAATTTATAATTAATGGGAGTTGAAAGCCACTTTTTCATGGGCATATTTGAGAAGAAAGTAAGTGCTTCTCATCCATTAATAAGCACAGTCCTCCTGCTGGTGAAAATTGTAGGCACTTAGACTCTTATCTTCAATACAATGCAAATTCACTGTGATACTACTTTGCTGTGATTGCTTGATTGGTTGGAGGATGAAATCCTACTTCATTCTGAATTCTCTCCATAAACAATATAATAAAAAATCTAACTGTAATCAAAACCATAGCATTAGGATATCTCTCACCTTTCTATTATATATAGTTTGACATAGAATGCCCTGGTATTGTCAGAATATTGCCTCTTGGCAAATTAGGATTGAAGGGAGTGTCAACATTGTCTTATTTACACAATCCAATACAAAAATACTGGTTCCTTCTTACAAGCTTATCATGGAATCAATAATTGATCCATAAAGTTGGGTTATGATAGATTGGTGCTAATTATTCCACCAAGTACATAATAATTCTTTTCAAATATATCCAGAACATTAGAAAATTGATATTCTATATTACAATTAAAATATAATTAACCTTAAAGGGAAAATTGTACACATTCTCTGAATATGATACAACTAAACTTTAATAAGAGAAGCTAAGAAAGATAATTTGAGTTTTTCTGAAATTATTTTAATAATCTTGAGGTGATAGATTAAAAAATACCACTAGAAACAATGTTGTGACAGTAAAAATTTAATTATGTGAAATGTAAACACATCTTTTCTCAAAGAAATATCCATAGCTTTAAATGTTTTGATCATCTAAAGAATAATTTAATACAAATGAAAAATAACTTAAGCATTCAAAAGCAGCATGGACAAAATATGTAGGTGGTATTCATAGAATATATAAAAAGAATGATAAATTAAAAAGATGAAAATATTGACAGCTGCAAGATAAAATCAGAACCCCATCATAGAGATCAGTGAAATATTTTCAGATGTGCACTGATTAGGTTTGTTCTAATTCAGATGTTGACAAACACTGGGTATTAACTTGTTTCAAAGGATGTTTTATACTTAATGTGAACTATCTTTAACATTTCCAAGATGGGCAATCATTGTCTCAATTGTAGTTTCAGCCTCAATTGGTAGAGTTAAGTCTACAGCTGTCCATGAGGGGTAGAGTTTGTGGAGACTTTGAGGGAGATACTGGCTAGTCTTAATTAAGAGTGTTCCTTCCAAAGCTTGAAACCTCTGCAAATATAGTACCTACTAAATTTATAGTTACTTTTTAACTTTTGACCTATTCCTTGTGGAACAATATGTTTGTGACCATTTGTGCTCATGTTCACTGATGATCATGCTAATTATATAATAATTGATTAATTATAATATATAATATGATTAGCATAGCTAAAAATAATTGCATAATTGAAATAAAATATCTAAAATAATAAAAGTATAGGATTAGCTAAATATGTACTTAACTCATAATTTTCATCATTATTGTACCTTTTATTTTAAAATTCTTTCTAACTGCAGCTTCAGAAGTTAAATCATTACTTTGTACCATACTCAGAAAATCCCATTATTAAGGGAAGGTTATTATAGGTAAAATGCTACTTATCTACACAATAGAAGTTCAAAAATTATTTATATAAGGAAAAATTAAAATTTTATTGCATTCTACTCAAAAAGATGTAAATTAATAAAACAATAGAATAAACAAGACTAAAGAGGAGACAGTTACTTTAGAGAACATTTAAAAACTTTTTAGTTATGTAGATCGACATTCCATTAAATCCCAATTTGGACAGGGAAAAGGAAAATAATCTTTTTTTTCAGTAAATTATGTTCTTTGTAGTGGCTATAGTTGGAGATATTATGTTAATGTTATTTGAGTTCTTGGATCTACCTCAAAATATTAATATTAAATTTCTATATGCTTTTTATAATTCAGTTTTTGAACACATAGAATGATGTTTTTCTCAATCAACATTTATAAATGTAAGTATTTATATTTAACATTTTAAATAATATATTCTTCTAGGACAGAAAATATAGGAAATTCTGAATGATGCTATGGTTTTTATATCAGGAGAGTAGGTAGATTATATTTTAAATAAGTTGTTTTGGTTTTTTAAAAGAGAGAGGGACAGTGAGAGAAAGAAAGTGAGAAAAAATTTTATTTAGCTTTTTATGCAGCTTTCATTGCTCTGAGACTTTGTTTTGTATGTGGTGCTGGGATTTGAACTCACATTCTCACACATGCCAAGCAAGCACTGTAAACACCCAGCCACCTCTCCAGCCACAATAAATCAATTTTTAAAATATATTTCATTAACTTTATTTCCATAATACGTATTTTTATATTATCACCATGATGATAAAGATTTCTAGAAATTACAATTTACTTATTTAGGATAAGAAATTGATTTTATGATGTAAGACATCATTAAATAAGGCCTACTTTGTAGTCTAGGACTGACAGTACCATATTTTGAAAAGAAAGAGAGGTCAGATTGCAAAGCCTAGAAGTTCTATAGTCTGATGCAGAGTATAGCAAAGTCCTTAAATAGATGTGATGAGAATGACTTTTTTCCCCAGTAGGACCTGGAGATCAGACTGCTAAAGGTGGAAATGTCCTAGATCAGATTTACTGAAGATGATGGCAGTTACTAGAATATGGACCAATAGTCATTCAATGAGATTGGGCACCCTGAAAGACTCCACTTTCCAAAAAGAAAGCAAAATTTCTTCCTGAGGAGTTAGTTGCAAAAGACAGAAAAATAAATTCATGGTCATAGGCCACAAGACCTTACATGTTTTGCTCTCAAGTAAAGAGTAACCCTAGAAATTTACAGATAACTGAATCCACGCTTGAGATCAAGTAGAGTCTGCTGGCTAGTGAAAAAGACTAGGAATTAGAGGATCAGAAAAAGCTCAGTGAATAAATTTCAATTTAACAATGATTGGAAATAGAAGGAGTTGATCTTAACATATAAAGACCCTGTATCCTTGATTCTAGTTCAAGATGTCACTGAAAATAGTTAATATTATCTCTATAATATTTTTATGTCTTTTCTTGTAACACAAATTGTTCTTTTTTTCTTATTAAAAGAATGGATTTCTATTACTGCTTTATCATCATTTTCGTATATAAGATGCTTCTTTGAGTTTATCAGCATGCTTAGTAAAGTTTCTGCGAATGATATTTTCCTAAGTCAAATGGCACATTAAAGTTAGAAATTAAAAAGAACTTGCTTTGTATAACCTAATTTCCTCCCTCAGGTGGTGGTAACATTAAAATACCCATATGGAAGATCCTGTTTCAGGGTTGTGGAGGAATGAAAATAAAGTATCAGCTGATTGTAACTTCTGTTATCAGTTTCCTACAAATGTTCAGCAACAGGAAGAATGAGAAAATGTTGGAATTCAAGCTGGGTTGATATTCATATTTAGTATATAATTCATTATGTCATTTTATCAAAACATGCTTGAGAAATCAGGCAGAAGCTTGGATATCAAGCAGATGTGTTCTATCTGATAATGAGGAACTCTCACTGTGTTTCTTGTTTCTGTAAACAAGTTAAGTGTTTTTGTTGATGAGTAATTGACAGGCAGGACTACTGACTTCAAGTGGGAAGATTCCACCTGCTTAGCCACTCCTGACATCTCTGGAAACAAGTGTATAGTGAAGTGTACAGTGAAGCCAAGAGAAATAAATAAAAACACCACCAAATTATCAGTAACAAATAGATAATGGGAATATCAAAGAGAAAGAAATATTAATGGATATGGCCAGATGAAATTATATTATGTGAAAAATCAAACTGTTTGCATATCAAAAGAGGTTATAGGACATTATGGCAAGATACGTGTGTGAACAGAACAAGGAACCATGATAGTCCACATTTAGAGATACAGAGGCTTATAGCAAGAGCATGAGATCCAATAACATATGGAGCACACATCAGAGGAATGCTTCAATAGCAGGGTTGAGCAGATGTGACAAACCAAGTTGTCCACAAGGCTCAAATATATATTATCTTGACATCCAAAGAAAAGAAAATGCTTGCTAAAGACAGAGTTGATTTAATAGATTTCTATACGTGGGTATTGTATTCAAGAATTTTGCAAATTTACCAATCAATATTCATGCTTCTTTTCCCTAGGGTGTTTTGGATTGTCTATGTATGTAATTATGTCATGTAGAATTGAAAGCTTTATTATTAAGTTTCCAGATTTTTACTTTGTTTTTTCTTATATTAAATTCCCTGTCTAAATTAAAAAGTAGACAAAGGATATTTAAGTCTTATTTTTAAATTTACAGGCAGATAATTTAGCCATTGATCAGATGGAAGCTTTTCCTTAATGATATCTCTTTTTAGAGTATGAATTCTCTTTTATTTCTATTTAACTGAGAGTTTCAAATATTCATCAATCAGAAACACTTCAATACACTGATTTTTTTTAAAAAAGTAAAATTGTAAAATTGTTTGGGGTGAGATGTGAATCATTGGTAGAGTACTTGCCTGGCATGCATGAGGCTTTGGGTTTGATCCCCAGCAATGGAAAGAAGAAAGGAAAGGAAGGATGGAAGAAGAAAGGAAGACAGGAAGGAAGAAAGAAAGAATGATGGTTATAAACTGTAGCTATTTGTGCAAAAATAGTCTGTAAAACACTGTCTGAATATGATATGCACATGTATATATACACATACATTATATGTAAGAATACATTTATAAGAGACATTTTGTAGAAAATGAATTAGTATTTGTATCTCAAGTAGGATATCATATCTTAGAGCAAACTCAGTTTTCATTGTTTTACCCTTCAATATGTATACATATTTACATTATCCTTTTATTATTTTCATAAAAATGATATAACTAAATGGTATATTTAAAAGTTTATATTGTGGTCTTCGTAGTTATTAATATAAATTTATTCTATATTTTTAGAACATATTTCTGTAGAGTCCTCATGATATACCAGGCACTCATACAGGTGCTTTACAGATTGTAACTCATGTTAATTTGAAAATATTGAAAATAAATATACTCACAATACCATCTTCATATATCAGATTGTGAGAAAATTATTTTTTATTTCTATACTTTTAAATTATAATCATTATTAAAAGTCATCTTACAATTCTAGGAACTATCAGTTTTAACATCGTACTTAATGTAAATAGGTATGTCAAATTTATGCAGGTATTTTAAACTTTTTATTTTCCCGGATAAGAGCATGATGAGTGCTTTGCACTGAGAATGCATTTGCATTGATGATTTTGGAGTTTGAGGACATTAGGTTGCAGGCTCTGGCTACAGTTGATTATATCATGCTGTTATTTGTTGTGATTGTTAGTATGCACAGGCACCTACTATTTTAGTTTAAGTGTCACTGTTACAGTTTACAATCTGTAAACTGAGTAGGGGTTTGGAACGGATCCCTTTATGAGATAGTTTTAATGTTTTGTAGCTATTAAACAGTAGCATCCATACCTGTCTGCCCCGCACAAAAAATCAGAACATTCATTTGTTTTTATATAAAATACTTTTCACTAGATGGGCGGTCTGTGTGATTCATTCACAGTGTGTGGTCCAGTCACTGGGTCTTCACAATGAAAGGATGTGACTAAGCCATCCTTTGTATAAGCAGGTATCACATCCAATTTGCACAATTTGATTTAAAGTATTTTACTGTTATATGCATTTCTCAAGCTTCAGAAAAAAAAATAACCTATTGAAACTAGTGAATCTGTCAGAGGTTGATAGTTATCATTTTGCAAATATGCACCCATTTAGACTTCTCTGGAAGCTCAAGGTGTGTCATCAGACTGAGGAGGTGGTATGGACACAAGAAATTTCTCACAATATTTTGATGAGTTCCTATCTTTACATTTTGTCTGAATATTTAAAATTATTTATTTTATAAAAGTGCAAATATTGTTCTACCACCTGTTTGTATCTGTTTTTCTTTTATCTGATTTGCCTCTGGGTTACTACCACTGTGCTTTGCTTGATAATAACCCAGACTTTTGGAGAAAGTGATTTCTATTGCCATTGCTGAAAAAGCTTTTTTCTCTCCTACTTGTCATGTTTTACTGTTGCAAAGCATATTTTGTTTGATCTTAATTATTGCTTGAGGCAAAACAGGTGGACTCCCTTCCTTGTTTTAAACCACAGCAGATCAAGGTACTCGTGATGATGGTAAACCGGAAGCCTTCATAAAGCAGGGGTTGTTGTATGCAAACTTTTCTCATTTTGCACCTGTCCTTTTTCATCAAGGCTCATCATAGCTACCTCATGCTGTGTAGCCACATGGCCACCAAAATGACACTTACCATTACAAATAAGAGCACAGCTTGAAGTCTTACCTGCATGTGTAGAGTGAGGATGTTTGAGGGAAAACTGAAAAGGAAAGGAAAGCAATTTATTTTATAGCTCATTTTTAAAAATTCCATATGCTAATAATAAACTTGTATTTGCTATTTAGTTTCAAATTATAAGAACTGATTATTAAACGTATTTCAGAACTTTAACAAATTATTGATTGGAAATTATATGAAGTAAGATTTGATGATCAGTAGTGGTTGCCATTAGGTTGTTTATTAATCTTTTCCTTTAAAAAATTCACAAAAAGAAAGAATGCATGGGGCTGTAGTCTGTTGGTAGAACAGTTGTCTTATATGGGGGAAGACTACATTATTCAATATCCAGTACCAAAAGAAATTAAATGAAAATAAAGAATGACTTAGGTTCATCAATATAATAGGTAATATATTTTGTATATATTAATATATATAAAGATAACATAGGATATACATATTACATATACATTTGGACATGTACATTCACACACATAATTTATATCCTTGCTATGAAGCAATCAATGTATCAATCCCTATCTTTTGTGCAATCCTATTATATAAAAATAATAAATACAATTTCCTCTTTTCTCCAAGTAGGAGATTACTAATAATTTTATGTTTCTCTTTTTTCCAAAGTTTCTAAAATAAACATATCGGAACTAAATTTATATTTAGAATAAGTATTTTAACATCTCATATATTATGTGGAAATATGTAATTAATATGTATGAATGCATACATCTGACACTGGACTCTTATAAGGGTTGTTCCAGGTCACTGGATTATGTGTTCTTTTATTTCCTTTATTTAGAATTTCAGGTTTTTACATTTTCCATTATATATGTGTGGGATTATAAAATGAGGAAAATATCTTTATTTCAAGAAAATAAATGTAAACCCAAAGAAATCACTATGACAAAAGGAATAATGTGAGATTAATCCAAATTCCATTAAAGCAAGAATAATAAATGGCTACATATTTTTGATGATCATGAGTGTTAAGTTTAAAACATATCCACTCCATGAAACTTGACTCTGATAATATTTCTTTGGTTTTTCCAATTCCCTTTATATAAGCTGCTCCACTAATGTTTATTCAAAGGAAAATTTTGAAAGGGAATCATTTAAAATATGATTGCAAGCATTCAGTTACTTGAACAAAGCAATAATTTTAAGTATAAGACCCAGTGACTGCTAAAATTAGTTAACAATTTTAAATATTCACATTGCATAGTTTCTGCATGGAATCATCCATACAACTTATTCCATGTCACTAATAGCATTTAAAATATGAAATGCAATTAAAAATAAACTACCTGCTATTGTAGTTCAATTACCACCAGAGTCAACAATCGAGCAATTTTAGCAATGCAGAACCCTTTTTCAGACATTGTCCAAAGTGAATGGGAAGTTATACATTTCCACAGATAGAAATCAGATTATCTTTTCTTCAAGTTGAAATTTTATTTTCAAAGTGTCCTTTTGTGACATTATATAGAGAAGAGTACTGACAATTTATGTAGGTACTGTACCACATATGCTTTAATTTTTATCCTGTGTAAAATTGCTGCCTTTTCCATAGATAGTCATTTAACTTTTTTAAAGACAGAGGGACAGAGTGAGTTAGAAAGAGAGAATCAATTTTATTTATTTTTTCATCTGATCTTTGTTTCTTCAAAACTTACTCGTATATCTGGTGCTGGGGTTTGAACCCAGGTCCTCACGCATGCTAGGCAAGCGCTTCAACCACTGAGCCACCGATCCAGTCTCTTCATTTCATTTTCATTTCTATGAAAATATGTTTCTTCTATGGATAGTTCCTTTTTCTTTTCTATGCATGGTATTTAAAATGCAGCAAAACATCATGTAGTTTAATTCCTCCTGAAGTCATTCACTTAATTCCCTTATTCTTCCTGGAATTGATGTTTGCTTTGGGAAGAATATGCCACTAACATAACATAGAAAGTGAGACAACAGAGTAATGCAGCAAATTTACAGAAGACTGTGTAAATTCACAGTTGATTCTTACCAAAATACAGTCAATAAATTTGCTAGTGTCAATTGAACACACAGTCCATCTTTTCAGTATTATATTTGTCATGAATTGGTTCTATTACCTGTAGGTATTTGATACCATATTGACTATAAATACTATAATTAATTTTAATAATTACTTACATTTTTATAATTTTATTTTTAATTGATGATTCAGGTCTTTGTGTATTTAATACCAATAGTCCACATTTTAGAAACAGATACTTATAGATGTAGTCATTTAAGATAGTGAATAATTGTTCTAAAAATACAATTTTGAAAGTTGAAATAAAAAAGTAATTGTATAATATCAATTCTCAGTCTTTGTTATAAGAAAATCACAATGTTTTGCCCTTATGGACTCGGTTAATATTTTATCTAGACAGAGAATTTTGTTTTTTCAAAGCTTTTATGACATTACTTCATTGTAGCCTAGCATTCCACTTATTGATAACAAGTTGATGAAAATCTGATTACATTTGTTTGTAGATAAATCCTTTCAATTTATCTTGCTTTTCATTTCTTTGTATTTTGAATCCCTCCCTCCTTCTGTAATATTTTTGTGTTTTCTTTTTTATTTTTAATATATTAAACAAATTTAAAGTTCTTCCTTTCATTTCTGTTGGTCTTTCCTAAAAGACAATTACTCTCTTAAAGGTAAATGCCAAAGGCATTCTTCCCATCGGTATGTGTACATTTTATTAATTCTATGTTTCATAATCAATGCATTATATTTTATCACATATTAGCGTTATCACAGTGGATATAGTCTTTGTCAAATTACTTTTTAATTTTAAGATTATCTTTTCAAAGACTGTATTAATAAGCACAGATACAGTTCTCAGTAATACCGTCGTTTAAACAGCAATAGTTTCATGCTCATCAATTTGCTATTTGATCAAGACTTAGCAGAAGCAGCTTGTCTTTGCTTTACTCAGCAAAGTAAAGGTTTTGTGTCACTCAAAATCCGGAGGCTCAGTCACCACAGTTGGTTCATTCAAGTATCTGGCAGTTAATTCTGGCAAGGAGCAGAGACCTTGGCAGGACCTAGCTGCCTGAACACCTTAATGAGATCTCCTCATGTGGCCTAGGCTTCTTTGGAACATCCTGTCTCAGTTCCAAGGCAAGGGTCTAAAAGAGAGAATGACAAGTGGAACCAGAATTTTCCTCCTGACTTGGCCTGATACATCATTTAGCATCACTTCTGCTCCATTCTAATTTTCTAATCAAGGTCTCCAAAGCTCTCTAACTATTGACTGGAGAATGATAAGGTTCTGGAGGAGGAGGTTGGACTGAAATATTACTATTCCTCTTAAGCAAAATATAATCTACTGCAGTTTATCTTCCCTAAAAAATGGATTTATTCTTCTTAGTGCTAAGTACTGTGTAGTCATCTTGTGTCCCAGCTCTCCACCACAAAGTGTTATTTCACAAGAGAATCAGGCTCAGGTTAAGGGCCAGAAGCTTTACACCAAGTCCAGGTATAAATGAGTTTTATGGGGTATTGTACATCAATAACAGTTCCACTGATTTCCTCTCTATTAAAACTCATGAGTTAATAAGGAAGATTATCTACCAATGTATTCAAAAAATAACAAAGAAACCAACACAGGACAATTTTAATAGACATTCAAAAAGGGGAAATGGGAAGCATACCTATCTGGTTCTAGGAATTCTGAAATTTAGCTAACTTTCTTGCCGTTTTTTTTTTTTTTGTTTCAATAATAACACCTAAGTCCTCGTTTTGAGAGAAAGCTTTCACATTCCTCTTTGCTCTGCCCTCTGAGTTCTTCCATTACTTCAGGAGTTGTCTTTTTTTTTTTTTCAGTAACAGTATTTATGTTTGCAAATGAGTATTTTTCTCAACCAAGGATAGTTCAAGGATCTTAATGTTTGTTTTCAGTTTTACTTTTTAGTGTGGATTGATGTAATTTTCTGGCGAGCTGTGGATTTTATATGGTTTCATTATTATAAATCTATTAGACAAAAGCCACACCATAAAATTTCATTAAAATAAAATATTCCATATTCATTACTTTAAAGTTATTGGGCCATTTTTCTTCTGGATTTCTTTATTTATTAGAAGAATTCATGAACTATTTTATCATTGTCCCTTTATATGTAAATTGTTTTAAGCCTCCAGATTCCATCCATGCTTTTTCTTTATTTTCTAACATACCCTGTGATGCCACAGGGTATACTTTCCTTTTTATTGATTCTTCTTGGATTTCACTGAAATTCTATATCTCCAAATTAATAAACATTTAGCTATTTTAAACTAATTTCTCCTGTCCATTCAATTTCATTTTTTTTTTGTCATTTTGATGCTCCTTTACCACCCCATGGTGTTACCTACATAATTCTGTGCATCTGTTTAAATTGTTCACAGAACTTCTCTATGGCACTTTTTACACCTTCCATTTCTCTATTTCCCACCTGTTTATTCCTTTCTTCCTTATTTTTCCTGACATTCTTGAATATATTCCTATACATTTTAAGAAATATCCTTAACAATTAAGCCCTACAAATATCTTTGCTCACAGCAAAGAATCGATATGTCTGTTACATATTACCTATTTTTATTGAATAGTTTATCACTTCATTGTACTTGCCATCTTATTCACGTATATGATATTTTTCATTGTATTTTAGACCTTTTTAATGTTTTTGGTATCAGGGATTGAACTTAGTGGCCTCATTTTGCCCATTTTAAATATTTTTTAATTTTTTTTTAATTTTGGGAAATGGTCTTGCTAAGTTGTTGAGGGCTTACTAAGTTGCTGATGCTAACTTTGAACTTGCAATCCTTTTGCCTTAGTTTCCTAAACTGCTGGGAGTACAGATGTGCACCACAGGGCCTGCTTCTGAAAAACAGATGTCTTCTAAACTAATTTATTGTACAGGATGAGAATCTCTCCATTCTATCATATACCTATTGACGTCTCCACATAGATATCTGGTGCCAGCATCTGTGTTTGTCTTTATTTCTGGGAGCCGGCATATTTCATTTGCATTAGCAGCAGCATCTGCTTCCATTCTCTACAACCTCAACTCAGGTATTCATTGTGTTCTGCCTATGCTTCTCTTTTCTTCTTAATGGCCCAGAAGATATTCTCATGCAAAACGGGAGAATAAGCCTGAGATTCACCTGGAATTGTCATTCTTCTGCATGGATCACAGTTGGGCAGCCTCTTGATTAATCAAAGGAAACAAAGGCTAGACTTTGCTACTTTATCAACATCTACAGTTATCTATAATTGTAGGGATGGTTTGGTACGAATTAGTAGAAACTCTATCATATATAAAGATTCCTTTTCAATGCTGAGGGAGTGAACCCAGGGCCTCAGGCATGCTACATAAGCACTCTACCACTAAGCTACCTCTCCAGGATTTTTGAAGTAAAACTTGCAGAGTTTCTGATTGGAAATTACAAAATTTTGAGTATAAAATGAAATTACAAGATACTACCACAAAAATATAAGATAGCTAAATTTAAAATGTGCTTACAAAATAACATGCCCCACTTACACTTTCTAAAAGTAGTATAATTTATATCGTAAAGCCACTGACATTAAAAATGCACTAACATTTGGACCTCTAAACATACATGTCATCTTTATAGTGGAAGTAATACTTGACAGTTTAGTTTTTGCTATATTTGAATGAATTTGCAGATATGTAAATGCATGGTGCAGTGGTTGTTTAAAAGCAGTGATGGTTAATTTTCATTTTCATTTTACAGAGTTTCAAGTTATTTTGCAATAAGATTACAATTGCTTTACAATTTTATGATTTATTTCCCTATTGGTTGGCTTTCATTTTCAAAGGCTACAAGTTATTTTTAAATGCATAACATCATCCTCTTTCAATATTGAACCTACATTATCAATAAATAATAAATATCATGAAAAACTGTTACTGAGAACAATTGTTATAGCTCAAGACTTAAAAGAGAAAACACTAGCACATTTTGTATCCTTAGTACCCTAGAAATCAGTGGGAAAATAAGCCATGGTTGTACTAGATCCATACACTACACTAACATATACTTATACCAACACATAGTTTCTTTGAGTGTATTTAAACTTATTTAATAAAAATCATTTGCATATATCCAAGGGATTTGAGGTACAGAATTTAAGTAAACCTAGTTCACATAATTAACGACTTAGTTAGCATTTACAGTTATTGTAGTCTTGTTTGCAGTTTTACCATTTTTCTGTGTGCTGGAAATGATTTTCTAAGAGGCATTTAAATGTTGGGATGTTAAGTTTTTTTTGAGTTTTTTGTATATTCTGGACATTATCCCCCTGTTGGACAGGTAGCAGGTCATGATTTTCTCCTATTATGTAGGTTCTCTCTTGTCACTCTTGACTAGTTCCTTAGCTGTGCAGAAGCTTTTCTGTTTAATCACATCCAACTTATTAATTCTTGGCTTTAATTCTTGTGCAATGAGAGTCCTGTTGAAGAAGTAGGTATCCACACCAATATAGTGAAGTGTTGATCCTATGTTTTCTTCTAAAAATTGTATGGTTGCTGGTTTCTTAGTTTTTTGGTCCATTTTAATTTGATTTTTATTCAGGGTGAGAGATAAGGATCTAATTTCAATTGTCTGTGTATGGCTGTCCAGTTTGTCCAGCACCATTTGTTGAACAGGGTGGCTTTATCCAAGTTATATTTTTGCCTCCTATGTTGAATATCAGATGGTTAAAGATATGCGAGTTTGTCTCAGTGTCTTCTATTCTATTCCATTGCTCTTCCTGCCTATTATGATACTAATGTCATACTGTTTTTGTTACAACAGTTCTATGGTATAATTTCAAGTCAACTCTAACTATTGCTCTACCTCCTGCTTCTTTCCTTTTTTTTTTTTTTTTTTTTTTTTTTGCTTAGTACTGCTTTGGCTTTTATGAGATTTTTTTATTGCTTCACATGAATTTGACACTTGATTTTTCTATATCTGTAAAGAATGGTATTGGTATCTTGATGGGGATTGTTTTGAATCTGTACAGTGATTTCAGCAGAATGGTCATTTTAATTATTGCTTCTTGGCTTTAATTCTTGTTCTTGATTTTGCCTAGCCAAGAAAATGGGAAAAACTTAACACTAAAATCATAAATACTCCAAACAATAAATGGGCTATGGAACTATACAGAAACTTCTCAACAGAGGAAGTTCAAAATGCCAATACATACATATATATATATATATATATATATATATATATATATATATATATATATATGAGAAAATGTTCTACCTCACTAACAATCAGAGAAATGCAAATAAAAACTGTCCTTATTTCCACCTCATTCCAGTCAGAATGGCAAAATGAAGAATAAGAACAATAGCAGATGCTGGAGCATTGTGGGGAGAAAGGTACTCTAACACATTGTTGGTGGAACTACAGACTGTTTCAGCCACTCTGGAAAGCAGTGTGGAACTCCTCAAAAAATTAGGGATGGAACTACCATATGACCCATCTATTCCACTCCTGGTATATTTCCAGAAGACCTAGAATTGGCTTATTACAGAGACACAGCTGCATTAATGTTTATAGCAGCTCAATTTCCAATAGCTAAATTATGGAAATGACCTAATGCACTTCACTGGATGAATGGATCCAAAAACTAACTGTAATATATATATATATATATATATATATATATATATTACACACACCTACCCACACACACACACACACCCACACACACATACATACCATACATAAACACAATGGAGTCATGCTCAGCTATTAGAAAGAATGATATCACGACTTTTGCAGGTAAATGGATGGAAACGGAAAAAAAATACATTCTGAGTGAATCAAGCCAAACACAGAGGCTTAAGGGTCAATGTTTTCTCTCATATATGAAACCTAAGATAGGATGAAAATTAATCAAGTTTAATTAGTAAGCGCACCAAATTTGAAGTAACACATAAGCTACGAGAATTATAGCTATGAAGGGGTGGAGGAGAAAGGGAGGGAGGAGAAGGAATGTACACTCAACTCCCATGAGAAACCAAAATATACTCAAGCAGGCATATAAATCAAGCAATTTCAGTAATTAAAATATAAGTACATGATCATTTACATCTGTAACATGGGGGAATTACAGAGGAGACATGAGATCAAGGAGTGAGTGAAGTGGGGGAGATCCTGGACAAGGATGGTGGTTAAGCTACTCTGTCATTACATATGCCTGTAAGATTGTGAAGCAATAAATAATTTCAATATGTAAGTCCTCATTGAACCAATAAAAATATTCACTATCAAAAATATATTTAATTACATAATAGAAATTATAATTTAAATTAAAAAATAAAATGTTGGGATGAATGGAGAAGCATTTATGATAAAGCAACATATTTGGATACACTAATTGATGATCTATATTTTAGATATTTAAGACATCTATGTTCAGAATGGATTTAGAAGCTTTGGTGATGTTATTACTAAAAGTTGAGAAATACGCTCTCTCTTTCCTGACATTAAAACCTGTCAGAAAGATCTTCTCTCAATGCCATTAGCAAAACACACAACCCTGTTTCATGCCCTGTCTACCTCTTACGTATCTTATAGATAGGTGAGATTTTTCAGTTTGTTTTGGAGTTAGTTCAGTTACTGCAAAGTGTATCTCTTTTCAAGTCATTTTCTATAAAAATAATGCACCTTTTATTCTATGACTGAAAACTTGTGTATAACAACATAAGAAGAAAAAGGTGCGTTTCTTCCACCTGCTACTTTTTGATTTCTGGAAGGCAGAAGTGTGTCTAATAAATAAATATACTGAACTTGAGCAAAAAGTGTTTTTCTATATCAGAGATTGAAATATAAGTTGCAAGCATACTTCTGATTTACTGCACATCTGCAGCACCTTTTTAAGCAACAAGAACTTTATTATGTCAAGGACAGCATGAGACAATGGTTTTAGAGGATCTTATAATAACCATGAGAAATCTGCAGGATGATATATTGGCTGTGACACATCATACAAAGTGTCATGTAGAACTTGCTGAATTGTATCAATGAAGGCTGCAATCCTTAGAGCAGAGAAAATTCTTTTAAATAAAGGTCATTGTGTTCTTTTGTGTAATCAGATAGAAAGAACCAGAAAGCATTTTATGACACCGAAACAAAGAATATGAAAAACTACATTACTCATTTTAAGTTACAACCCATAATAGGCACTGTGTAAGTGACCATATTATTCAAATATCAGTTAAAGAAGAGTGCCCCTTCAAAGGTTTGAAGGTTCAGTAGTTTTTAATAATTTATTTGATGTGAAAAAGTGTGTGTTTCAAGATAATGCTTGGAATTCTATTTCATCTCTTCTAGAAGGTCCTTTGATTTGAATATATGATTTTATTATGATATTGAGAGTATCATAATAGTAGTAAAGTGATAATAAACTATTGTGCACTCTGTATTTGTCTCCTAAAGACATTTAATGTTGCTTTAAAATAAGTGCATTAAAGATGGGGTAATATCTGTAGAAAACAGAAGCACACAGAAATTTGTAGTGAAGTACAACTTCTTTTTCTAAAGAAAGTTAAAGATGGTTTCAAACCTGGAAAGCAGTTGAGAATCTTGAGCTTTAGCTCAGCAGATATCAGGGCAAACATTCCAACAGAGACTTTAGAGGTCTCATAGAATTAGAGTAAACACTGATAATTTTCTACTCATTACTGCTAAATTGTTAAGTTGTTTTGAGAAGGAACCTAAAAGGTCTAAGCAGTAAGTATATAAAAAGAAGAGCAAAGATTTTGTTGGTTTCTTCATTTGGTTCAAATACCCTGATACCAAGGATTCAAAGATTATAGATCAGAATACATGAGAAGAAAACCAAACTAAAACCAAACTATCCATTTTAAATTATGGATAACTACAGCCCAAGAACAAAGGAAATGTCTATGTGAAAAATAAAACCTTAATGAAACACTTAGCCTAGGCCAGATTTAGATCAGATCTGACAGAATTCAAGTAGTCATTTCTCAGTGGTGGAATGGTTGGTCCCTCTTGAAGAATGAAATTAATCTGGATCTTTATAAAAGTTTAAATAACTGGGTAACTTGCACTAAAATAATTTCTAGGCATTTCAAAGTAGAGGAATATGTTAAAAAACAAGAGAAAAAGAAGATATCAGGAATGGATCCACAAGATCTAGATTTTAAAATTATTAGGCAAACAATTTAAAGGAATTATTGTTAACATGTCCAAGAAAATGAAATAAAATAAGTGACAAGAGATATGAACCCACAGATAATTTCACCAGATACGTAAGCTTTTCTTAAAAGTTTTTTAAAAGTAAATTTCATAAGATTTTCTGAACAAAATATACTGTCCCAAATAGAACAATAGACACCTGAGAAAAACAGATGAATTCAATGGAAGATGAATTAAGAATATTCCAATGAAAGCACAGTGAAAGAAAAAGGAGGCTTATAAATAAATTCACATCACATGCCTATAGGAAGACTGTGTCAGGAAAGAAGTTGGGTGGGGAGGTGATTCATCTAGGTTCTTATGTGGACTAAATTTAAATGTTCTGGTATTACTTCCAGTGTATTGAAAAGAGAAGAGTTTTAAGCTGATGTGTGAGTGACCGGATGTCTGTTTTGAAGATTTCTCTGGCTGCTGTGTGGATGATAGGCAGGAGAGGTTGTTTGGAGGGAAAATATTATCAATGATACTGACTTGGATTATGAGAGAGTAATGGAAAAGTTAATTGATACAGTTTGGAGATCAGATTTAGCTAAAGCTTAGTTGGATATAGGAGATAAGCAAAAAAAAATGAGGCAAATTTTTTCACAAGTTACCAAGAGTGCATTTCTTTAGTAAATGGTCAGAAAGTAAAATATCATAATGGGCTATTTAGAGGATGGGGATAATAAAACTTACTTATCCAGTTTTTATTTTGTTTGAGCTTGATTTTTTAAAAAAATATTTTAAGTTTTAAATAGAATCCTTGTTTATTCAATGTATTCTTTGTTTCACAATTCTTTCTTCTTTCTTTCGTCAGTATGAATTAATTCTCTAACGAATCGTCCTGGCTGTGTATATGATCCTATAATTTTTGTGTCTGTTGTCATAACCATTTTATATTGATATCAAGAATTATAGTGTGTGTGTAAGACAGGGAGAGAAATTTACCAAGTACATATTAAGTACCTCATCAAGATAGTTCAAAGAGAATGGATCAAAGTAATATTTGAGTTTTAAGGAGTTTTCTGTACTTTATTTTTCTGTATAAATATTTATACTCTCTTTTCTTATACCAGATATAAGAAAATGAGCTTAAATATACAGTTTCTCTTATCCACAAATCAGTTTGCATTAATACCAACTGAACTACGTATAATACTTCCTCTTAATTCTTTATTAAAAGGACACAGGTCATTACTGACTGAAAAACAATAGGGAAGCCCTGGAAATTAGAAGAATTACTATTATTAATTGAATGTACTATTTCTATATTCTATTATTATTGACATTGCTACATCAATGATCAATAAGGATAAACTAAAACACTGAGTGAGAGAACTAGATAAAAGTGATAGAAAAAGTTAACAGGTATTTTAAACAGAGAGCTCAAAGACCACATTAGTCAGGCATATCTGTGTGCTTATGTGTACTTTAGACAGTTCTACAAGCAGTAGGAGGAGGAACAAAGAATAACATGGGTCTGATAAAAGAGACATTGAAAAGGACCTCCTGCCAAAGTAGCTTTTTCAGGCTAATGTCTCCCTATTGGAAATCATTTGTAAAATTCTATTGGAACATTTATTCTGTGTCTAATATGAGATGTAATCTAAAATGAACAAATAATTTGGCCCTATTTTCCAGGGTTTGGTTTAATAAAGGCTTTCCTGCTATCCCCATTGTCACATTACCTTGGATTAATTGATCTATTCATTATTTGCCAAATAGGAGATAATTGGTCTAAGAAAAAAGGAGCAAATATGTTTTATTGCAGGCCAGAGGCTAGGGAAGTTCTTTATCTTGCAGTTTCACCCTACAGAGAAGCCTAAGGTATTATAGCAGGGTTTCTAGATACATTCATGGCACTGCATCCGTCTTTGGACTGATGAATAAAGTCTGAAGTAGGCAGTTGCAACAGAGATGCAGAAATGCAAAGATAAATTTACCTAGCTGAGAATTTTGGCAATTGGATGTCCTCTTAATGAATATTATGAAAGGCTACAGATATTATTTTCCTGGAATTAATTTGAATACTTTATAGGGGTCACTCCAAATTGTAGAAAAGTTTATACTTTGTGGCCTAAACAAATTCTTTAGATCATTTGGTGTCTGTCTAGATTGTAATCTAACACACACCCTTTGCTGAAATTTCATGCAGTTATTTTTTCTGTTTCATATCAGGCTCTAAAAGTACTATCCCAGATGGAAATGTTTCTCACCTTTGTGGTTGTAGAACAATTTGAGTTTAGTATTGTTACAACACTAGTGGTAATTAGATACACCGCAGACATAAATCTACTCTAAGAAATTTCAATTGCAGCCAAAGAAAGCCTTAGTTAGAAATAATCATTTGGAAGTAACAGTGTAATGGTAGTTAAATAAATTTACAGATCTCTAAATAAATGCCTCTATATTTAAGAATCTAGTTTTGATGTAACCTGCAAAACCAGGAAAATATAATGGGTGCAAATGAAGATATGGCTTATATTCCTCTATAACATAGATATATTAAATGTATGGTTATAAACTGCTAATAAGTAGAAATCAATTTATTAAGTTATTGTATTAAAATTGTCCAATTATATATCAAATGTCTATCAGCAGCTTTTATAAACATATGGTACTGTTCTGTTTCCACATTGCCCCAGTACATATTTTATTTTATTTTATTTTTATATATCTATTTATTTATTTAAGAAGAGAGGGACAGTGAGAGACAAAGAGAGAGAGAAACAACTTTAGTCTTTCACATGGCTTTTGTTTCTCCAACACTTAGTTGTGTACATGGTGCTGGGATTTGAACCTGGGTCCTCCTGCAGCAAGTGTCGAAACCGCTGAGCCACCGCTCCAGCCCCCCAGTACATATTTTTAGTTTCTACGGTTCAATATCTGCTTTTTAAAATAGATTGCCTGAAGTACATGCTTCCTAAAAATTCCATCAAACAGCTCCCCATTTAAAATCCTGGGTGTTTCACCATTTCTCTCAGATCAAATTTAAAGGTTTGTTTTCATTATTAAAGGTCTATTATTACTATTTTATTATTATTCTGTTATGTTTTGAATGTAAGGTGTCCCCTAAAAGCTCATTTGTTGCAGTCCAGGAAGGCTGAGGTGAAATGGTTGGGTTATAAGGGTCTTATCCCAATTAGCGCATTAATTGATTAACTGGCCACTGAAGGCAGGTAAGGTGTGGCTGGAGGAGGTAGGTCATTGGAGTCATGCCTTTGGGTATATATTTTGTATCTGTCATATGGTCTTTCTCTCTCTGCTTTCTGGAGCCATGCCGTGAGCCACTTCCTTCCTCTTCTATCTTCTGCCATGATGTTCAGCCTCACCTTGAGCCCCAAAGAATGGAGTCAGCTGTCTATGCAACTCTGAGTTCTAAAATAAACATTTTCTCCTAAAATTGTTCTTGTCAGCTCCTTTAGTCAAATAGCATCTTAAGCAACTCTGTATCTCATTTCAAATACATTTATAATGCAAATGGTTTGGAAGAAAAGTAGAACTGGAAAAACAGACAAAACAAGATCCTTCCAGAACAGAAGACATGGTAAGGCACAGAACTAGCATTGAACACAAATTCATCTGGCTTCACAGCCATTACTGTGACTTTTGTTTGAATTTCCTGATCATATCCAGGGTTAAGGACCATAATTTTAAGGCAGTGTATGAAGCTCCATTTAAATCTTTCATAGGTCTTAAGAAATTTCTGAACCTTCATGTCTATGGTACAAGAGACATTGGAGTGGGTCTTCTCTACTCATGTAAGTTTCAAAACCTCAGTAGAAATTTATGCAAATGAAAATAATCTTTAGAACCTGAGTATGAGTACCTGAGCAGACTAGGTGATCTGCCAAAATTTGAAGCAAAAAGCAGAATTTGAATCTCCTCAATGACTTAGGAAGAACTAGCTAATGATTCTTGGAGCTAGTACTTGATTTTCATCTGGAAATATGGCTATTTTTTTAAAGTTGTCAATTATTTCTCCAAACTATAAAATTAGCATAAGATCAAACACAAAGTACTACACAGATAACATAAAATAAGTTATTAGGAAGAAATGTGTACAAATAGCCTGTGCTGCTCTCCTATGATAACATTCTCACGGGGTTTAGGATTATGAAGTCAGAGAATCTTCTAGAAAATAAAATATAGCAAAATACCTTACAGTTGGTGAAATATGGGAAGACCTAGTAGTGTCAAATAGTGTCAAAAGGCTATTCTCTGCACTTAAACACCATCCCTGAACTTAATTCTTTGAAATCATCAGAACAGAAACTATTCTCTCAAGTAGATTGCAATATTGAAGGGAAAATTGATGAAATATGGAAAATCTTGACCATAAGCACCAAGAAGTATATATATATATATATATATATATATATATATATATATATATTTAATCAAGGATTAGCTGTTGATAATGTAATTGCAACTTGAAAACCAAGGCATTTGTGTTATATAGCAAAAAGTCCCTGAGGACCAGCTGTATGTAGTTTTGCTGTTGCTGTTGATCTTTGTACTGAGTTAGGCAAGGCTTTTTTCTAAGAAAACAGAGCCAAGATTACATCCTGTGAGGAAACCCCAACAGTCACCTGTGATTAATTGACTACAAAATGTCACCCTTACACTTTTAAAATATGGGGCAAAACACTCCTTCAACAGGGAAAATTTCTCATTGAAAGGAAAAAATGCCCAGAGGGAGGTGCATTTAATTGCCACATCCCTCTGAGGACCTGGTTTCCCTGCTTTAGCTGAAAAATTAAGTCACAGTTCTCTGCATTAAAACATTCAGAGGTAATCTTGTTTGAGGGTAGATGATATAGAAAATTGTGATTTCCTTACTGTGTTTAATTTCCTTTTAGTCAGGAAAAGAACTGGATTTAGGTTAGCATTATTCTGAATTTGGTAGGGAAAGATCTAAAGAATGTATCCAAAGAATCACATGTTTATGAGGGAACCCAAAGATTCCCCACATAATTTTAATGATAAATTTGATATTGATATGCTATTTATGGGTATGTTGATAGTTGTTGTATTACTAACTTATACACTATAAACTTCCTTTAGATGAAGTAACAAAAGAAACCCATAATGACATAATATCCACCAAATTAATCACCCATAAAATGTCTATTTTCTTTTAATTTGATATATTCATGAAAACTATTTATTTAATCATTTTAGAATAAGTTGGCACAGATGTTCAATAATAATACCATGTCTTTTCTAAGAATAAAATTTCAGAAAAAGCTATCTAATACTGTTGATAAGGTTGAAAGATGGTTGCTTATATCAAGTTATCCAAATTAAAATACACAATTTAGATAAGGCAATTAAGTTATTTCAGTCATTGCTTAGACAGTTAATTTTATGTGAATTATTTAGTCCATAGTTTTTTTTTCCAAAAACCACCCAATATAATCCAATAAAAATCTAGTTCTAAAAGAATGAGACATTGGAAATAGAGAGGCTGTCTCAAAATCTTTAATACTTGATTTCTTCATACAATTAAAGGATATATTAAGACCTATGTTACAAAAACGTCTTTAGGATGGAATGAAATTTTGTATTATATGTGAGGCAAAAAAAACATTATCCCTAGCACAAATACTCTAATACATGCAAACAGGAACTACTATTATCACAATTCACATAAACTTATTCTTAATGTATCAAAAATATAACCACTCTTATAATAATAAAGCAAGAGCAATATCTATGTTCATAGCAGCTCAATTTACAATAAGTAAATTATGGAAACAACCCTCACTGGATGAATGGATCAAAAAACTGTGGTACATATATATTATGGAATTTTACACAGCGATTAGAAACAATGATATTGCAGCCTTTGAAGGTTGTTGGGAACAAAGCCCAAAATGACGCCTGGCCGGATGCTAGAGAAAAGAATTGGTGGTAAACAACTCTAAGAGGCCCAGCTGGCTTGTAATTAGTAAACTGCCTGACTGCATGACTAAGCTATTTGGCTGCTCATTTGTTACAATTGGTTGAATGTGTTTGCACTGTATCCCTATTGGTTGTTGTAACAGATAAATACCGGGCATACAGGGAAAAAGTGTAGCCACTAGTCAGAGAAGCAGCAGCAGAGGCAGAAGAAGAAAACCTAACATGCAGGCAGTAAGAGAGGAAGAAAAGCCTCAGCAGTAGAAATAGGGACTCTAGTGGCAGTAGAAACAGGGACTCTAAAGAGAGAAAATGTGAATAGCTTTGACTCTAAATGTAAAAGCCTCTAGTGAGAGGAGATGTATGTTTTAAGGCCTTGCCTCTAAATGAGAGAAGGCGGAGAAGGAAGCGCTTGGAGGCCTTTAACCGAGGTAAAGGGAGAAATGAAGCTCTTGGAGAACTCAGGGCCAGTGGATCTACTTCATTCCCAGTCAATCACCGATTGAGAGTCGTCCGATTCCTGCCGGCTGGGATGGGACAGAAGGTAAATGGATGGCTATGGAAGAAATTATGCTGAGTGAAATCAGCATATCCCAGATAACCAAGGGTCAAATGTCTTCACTCATCTGTGGAGGCTGGAGCTAGACCCTGGCCATGGAGAAAGGAGGTCTAGTATCATGTTTTAAAACTGGATAAGGTGTTATGTCATACAACCTAATACATTTTTAGAGACATTTTGGGAAGGGGAGGGGAGGGATAAGGGTGGGTAATTGGGGGGGGCTCTTGGGCATAAATCTAATTTTCAGAATCTATATATGTTATATATATGTTAAAAAGAATATATGCATATCATATTGTTACTTTATATGCATTTATGATTTCACAATAACTCAATTTCTTAATAAAAAATTTTAAAAAAAGCAAGAGACATTTTCATAGTTTCAATTTTAAATTCATTTATAAGCTCTAGAAGTCCTCTGTCAGAGCCTTTTGGGTACTCTAGGTTTAGGAATATGTCATCAGCAAATAGAGATTGCTTGACTTCCTCTTTTCCTATTCAAATTTATTTGATTTTCTTCTCTAGTCTGATAGCTCTGGCTAGGATTTCGAGACTGTCTTGAATAAGAGTGGACAGCCATGTCTCGTACCCAAATTTAATGGGAACAGTTTCAGTTTTTCACCATTAAGAATAATATTGGCTATGAGTAAGTCATAACATGCTCTTACTAACTTATATTCCTTTAATCCATATCTTCTCCAGATTTTTGAGCATAAATGGGTGTTGAACTTTGTCAAAGTCCTTCCTGAATCAATTAAAATGATTGTATGGTGTTTGTCTTTAATTCTGTTTAAATGGTGAATCACAATTACTGATTTGCATATATTGAATCAGCCCTGCATTCCTGGAAAGAAGTCCACTTAATCATGATGTATTATCTTTCTGATGTGTTTTTAGATACAGTTTGCTAGAAGTTTATTAAGGAATTTTTGCAACTATGTTCTTCAGGGAAAGATGCATCTTTGTTGGGTTTTAATACCAGGGTGAGGATTGCCCCATAAAAAGTATTTGGAAGGGTTCCTCCCTTTCAATTTCATGGAATAGTTTACTAAGGAGAGGTGTTAATTCTTCTGTAAAGCTCTGGTAGAACTCTGCTAAGAATCCATTCAGGTCCTGGGGTTTTCTTTATTGGAGGGCCTTTGATTGCTGTTTCAATTTCACTAGCTGAGATTGGTATGTTTAGATTTTCAATATCCTCTTTGTTAATTTGGGAATCTCATATTTTGCTAGGTATATGTCCATGTCTTCCAGATTATCAAACTTGGAAGAATATAGTTTTTAAAAATAAGTTCTGATAATCCTCTGGATTTTGTTTGCATCAGTGTTTTGTTCTCCATTTTCATTTTTGATTATGTTGATTTCCTTCTCTCCATTCTTCCTTTTGGTGAGATCTATTTTATTTAATTTTCCAAAGAACCAACTTTTTATTTTGTTGATTATTTGCATTGATTTTTTTTTTGTTGTTGTTGTTCTCAATTTCATAGATTTCAGCTCTGATCTTGGCAATTTGTTGCCTTCTCTTGGATTTGGGATTGGGTTGTTCCTATTTTGTGGGGATCTGAGTTGGAACACAAGTTTATTTATTTGGTCTCTCCTGAGTTTTGATGAAGGCACTCAGTGTTATAAATTTACTTCTTAAGAATGCTTTCATATTTGCCCAGAGATTTTGATATGATGTGTCATCATTCTCATTCATTTCCAAGAATTTCTTGATTTTTTTTCATTTTAGCTTTGATCCATTCTCCATTTAAGAGGGCATTATTGAGGCGAGTTTGAACCCCAGCACCAAGTATACATCTAAGCACTAAGCATTGGAGCAACAAAAGCCACATGAAAAATTTAATAAAAATTGATTCTCTCTTTCTCTGTCTCTCACTGTCCTCCTCTCTTCAAAAAAAAAAAAAAATAAAGAGGGTATTATTCAATTTCCATGTATTTATGTACTTTCTATTATTTTTCTTGCCATTAATTGCTAAGATCATACCATTGTGGTCTGACAGGATACATGGGATTATATCACATCTTTTGTTTTTGCTAATATTATCTTTGTGGACTAGGATATGATCTATTTTGGAGAAGGATCCATATGCTGCTGAAAAGAAGGTAAACTCAGCTGATTTGGGATGGCATATTCTGTAGATGTCTAAATCCAATTGATTGATAGAGTTGTTAAGGTTAGAGATATCTTTATTGATTTTTTTAGCTTTTACTGCTCCCCGGAGCGCTTCGGAGCAGACAGTAGGCGGAACGACCCAAGTCAGCTGGGCCGCTCCGAGGAGACAGAGCCAGACAGGACGAGCAGGGAAGGCAGGGGCAAAGGGGCGAACACTGGTGGGTGACCGGGGGAAGAAATTCAGACTCACACGGGGATGGCGGCTTGAAA
>PVKS010024422.1:0-31083 GCA_004027875.1 Aplodontia rufa
AATATTCAGACAGACTGGAACAAACCTATCATGGTGACCAAAATGAAAAATAGGTAAGTGTACTAAGAATTGATGTATTTATAGACTTTTAATGAGAGAAAAGTGTTGATTTGCACAGGTATTCTACAAAGTTTACATTGGTTTATACAAAATGGATTCACATTTTATTTACCAGTGTAAGTAGAATGGATAGATAAATCTGAAAATACACTGGATATGAGGGAATTTAACCCCCTCCCCCAAATGGGCATTGCCTGTATGAAGAAAACTACATATTAAAAAAAATGAAAAACTGTCACATGCTTTTGAATGGCAGATTCAGTATCACAAAAATACCATTGTTCTCAATGTGGTCTGTAAATCTATTATGAGCTCAATAAATATAAAGGTTGTTTTGGTTTATTGTATTTTGTTGGACTAGGCAATCTAATGCTAAAGCTCACAATGAAATTTCTTTTAAAAAATAAAGTATATTACTGACACATATTAAAACAAACTATGAAACAGTAAGCTTACAAGTTTCAAAAGTACTAGAAAATATGCAAATCATAAGGACACCTTATAAATTATATTGAATTTAAAATTAGGGGTAAATTATTCATGAATTATATTGGACATCAAAGTAATGGTTTGGAAAATTGTAAAATTTGATCCCAGATGTACCAGTTACTTGTAAATGAATTTTTAAAATTGTAACTGAAATTATAAAATATTAGAAATCTCATAAACATCCCATAACAAGTTAAGAAAATCTTTCTCTACCTGCACTCTGCACGATTTAGTTTTTAGTGGATACTGAAAATTTTTCATGAATAATTTCAGAGTGTTGCTCTGGTTTTGACTTTTTTTTTAGCTTGAGATCAAACAAATTAATTCAGTATACTACTATGGTGAATGATATGTCTAGATTTTCTTCCTTATTCATTCTCTCACTTCTAACATAGTTAAAATTTAGTCACAATTTACTAGCAATTTAATACTCTAGCATAGTTGGTTTGCAAAGAATTTCCTTGGAAGTATTATATCTATGATCATGATGACATGGGTCTATGATTTTCAAACTGTTTGTGGTTTATGAATCAAGATTATATATACCTAACAAAACAAGTAACAAAAATTCTACTCTTTTTCTATTTGCTAGGGAATTTTATCTGAAATTAGAATAATCTGTGCACTATTTGGGAAAAGACACCTATATGATCATCTGGATTTCATTTGTTCTTTATAGGAAAATTTTTAACCTCTACCTGAATTTCTTTCATAGTATAGGGTATTCTTCTTTCTACTTTATCTTGGATAAATTTTAGAAAAGTATGTATTTCTGTGCAATTGTCAAGTTCATCAAGTACTTTATTCTTCCATAACTACTGTGTAACACCACCCCCAAAACTAGTGGATTAAAATTACACCATAATTTACTGTGCTCAACTTATCTATAGTTTAGTAGGGTTTAGTTGAATTGTTCGTGTCTGTTCCAAATGGTGTTAGCTGGGAATGCTATGAAAGCTGAATTGTTCACTTCCCAGATGACTCACTCACATAGTTTTTAAGTTTTCTGCTGGGACTTGAGCTTGCTCTGTTGGAATGAAGCCTCAATTATTCTCCTTGTGGGCATCTCCACGAAATTGTTTGGAGTCAATAAAGCAAGGTGAATTGGTTTCATTCCCTGTTTAAGAGACAGGAAACAAACTCCCAGTTTCCTAAGTCTGAGTCCAGAAAAAAAAGCACCCCATAATTTTCTGCATTCTATTGGTGAACTCATCACAGAGGTATAACTAGAATTGAGGGCCACAAACACAGATGTCCTGATAGGAATGTCATGGAATCATTAGCCTATCATATCAACATACTTGTATAAAATTATGAATATGGTTTTGTTGCTTTATAAATATTTATCCTGTTTGTAGGACATAACCATTTTTAATCCTATTAGTGTTTATTTCTTCCCTTTTTTAGTCTTTTCAATTAATTATCTTTTACCTTTATTCATAAAATCAAACCAAATTCTAACTAATTTGACTATCTGTATACTAGTTGTACTATTTCATTAATCTCTATTTTTTATTGTTTCGTTTCATGTATTAAGATTAATGCTGTCATTATTCTTACTTCTTTTTCTTGACTCTTTTAATGCAAGCTTTTCAGGTTATACAGTTTCTTTTCAGTAACTCCAGAAAAGAGATACCATAGTGTGCTGACTGCTCTCCTCTGAAAACCTGTTTACAAGGTTGGATCTGAGCTGTCCAGGAACTCGGACTTTGAGATAATTCCTACCCTTCTTTGGTAACAGTGGCTCACTGTGCCTAAATTATACAAATAATAGAGTTTATTATGAACACCTCCTTTTATTGTGGGATTCTGAAATTCAGGTACTTACTTTAGCCTGTCGCCCAAAATAACCCTGGTCATCGAGTCTCTAATGTGATTATCTGATTGACAACATTCATAAGCACTGTCGGGAGATGCTGCTGGGTGAATTAAGCACGTACTTTGTGAATCCACTGAGAAAGAACTCTTGGGAACTGGCTCCTAATTTCCCCTCATAATTGCCCCATGTGCTTTTTCCCTTTGCTGATTGTGCTTGGTATTCTTTGGCTGCAATAAATCACAGCCATAAGCACAGCTACATGCTGAGTCCTGTGAGTTCTATAAGATAATGTTGGTAACTCCTGACACATTAGCACTGAGCTCTATCCTACACATTTTGATAGGCAGTTGATTCATACTGACTTACTACTTTCTAATGTCCAATATGAATTTTTCATGACCCTCTATACAGTCAGAAAGATGTTTGAACATCTACTTTTACTTTTTCAAATATTTTATTATGAATTTCTAACCTCATTTTATTTGTCATAAAACTGGTATGTGATATTATCTCTTTGATATATTTGAGACTTGCTTCCAGGCCAAATATATGTTCAGTTTTCATAAAATATTCTGTTATGCTTGAAAAATGTATATTATCAAATCATTACTGTGTGTGTGCATATATATTATGTATATATTATATATGCATAAATTATAAGATATGAACTTCAGGGAGGACAAATTACACAAGGAGAACTCCCTGCTGGATCACTTAGAAACAAGTGTTCCTCTCAGTGCTTGCTAGGTATTTCAAGCAAGAAAACGTCTAATATAGGGAATCAAGCACCTTATAAGAATTAGAAGTCCTGAGAGATCAAAGACCAGAGAAAGTCTCTGTTGATTTTTAGGACATCTGGACACTGTAGAAATGACTACAAACTATCAGGATGATCTCAGCTTCCTGGATCCCTGAGGTGTGTGATTCACAGAGGGCCCAGATACCTCTGCTGTGTGCCAAAGCCCGCTCACAACACTGTCTTCAGAGCAGTGAAGCCTCTGCTGCTCCTCTCTTCGAAGTGTCAGAAGACTGCTTTTCAAGGCAGAATCTAAACAACAAATTTCAGGACAAGGAAGTATGGGAAATATGCTTATTATATTTCCTATTGCTGAAAACCAAGAGAAACATTAAAAGAAGTGGAGATGAACACCAAATAAAAACATAAGAAAGGGAAACAACAAAACAGCACACTAGGCAGCACAGTACACCAATTAAGAAAGTAGAATATGCTGAGAACGCAGCATCTTGAGATAGGGAGAAACTGGCCGGTGGAGCTAGAGCTTTGCCTGCATCCTTCCTACAACACGATGCCCTGGTAACATTTTAGTTCAGGGACTCAGTCACCCTTAGGGTATAGAATCCAGAACACAATACTTTGGGAGTTCCTCAGCTGTGTTACAACAGGAGTCACACACGACAACACTCTATCCACCCCAGCTCATGGTAAACACTCGGCTTCTGGGGTCTCTTGATACAGAACTGTGAATAAAAGAACAGCTTCACTTAGAAACAAATGAAGAAGAGCTGTCCTTTCCTGCAGGCTGATTCAGAGTCATGGGAGTGCACATGGTTTAGCGAGCTGGGTTAAGTTTCCACTGGACCCATGTTGTCACGTTTGCATAGGACACAACATCAGAAGGCTTCAACCCCAAAAACCAAGTTTACTAAGTTCATAGCTCAAAGTATCTCTATTTTTACTGATTTGGGGCTAGTCTACTAATCTCTTAATGGGAGAAAAAAAGTTCTAATACTTAAATGTGATTATGGATTTATTGTTTTTTATCATTTTATCAAATGTATGTATTTTGAAGCCACCAAGTGCATACAATTGTTAACTTTCTGTATCTCCCTAGTGAATGACTATTTTATCAAGATATGCTGTTCCTATTTATCTTTGATAATATTTGGTTGTATTTCCATTTGGTGTTTTATCTTTTCCCCTAGAGTCTACTTGATCTAAGACTAAAATGAGCATACCAGCTTGCTTTGAATAGTATTTGTTGGACATCTCTTTTTCTATCTCACAACTTTCTATCTTTATTTGTTCTTATATTTATATTTATGGCTTATAAATAGCATATAGCAGAATTTTGTGAATTTTTATTTGGTTTAAAAATTCTTGTCTTTTCCCTGGAAGGTTAGTGCACTTACCATGCTGTTTTATTTGCTTGGATTAATTTCTATAATACTTCTTCTTCATTCATTTTTTCTTCTTTCCCATAATCTTTGGATAAAATGAGGGTTTGTTGTTGTTTTTAAAAATCCTCATACTAGCTTGGAAATTAGCATTTTTCTTCTATTTGTTGGGTTTTTACCTTGACATTTTAACATGTCAACTTAAGGATCTGTAATGTTAAGTAGATTACCTCCTGGAAAACAATAATTAGATTGTACACATACAACACTTTAAGTCTAATCACTGCCTTAATAAATTACATGTTATTTTTCTAAGTATTTTAATTATATATCTTCTAATCTTTAAAAATAGATAGTATTATTGCTACTGTTACTTGCATTTCAAATTGACTTGGACGTGCCCATGTTTTCTGACTCCAAAAAGAATCCAATAAAATACATTTCTTTCCTAGCCAGGCTCTGAGTTAACTAAAAGATAGTCAAGAAAGATGCAAGTATATTGAAAATAAAGTATGACTGATATTGGAGAATGTGGCTTCAATCTGTGGACAGAGGGCTTTGTGATACTCAGTCACAGAATAAGGAAAGTTTACCCACAAGCAGCTGTAAATAGTGTGGTCTCTCTATAAGAGTGTGTTCCCTGAAGACATGAATGGAGGATGAAAGGGAAATATGGACTTCTTACATATAATTAGGCATATGATCACAAACCCTATAAAAGTAATAAAGAAATCAATCTCTCTATAACACCATCACCTCATTTTTATGTTAAATGTCATAAAGTAAATTTTGTAATCAATGTCAAAATACTGCGTTCTATCTGTAAAGATTTGAAGCATTTAAATAAAGTTGGAAATTTAACTGTATTTTCTCATCATTAAAATATTTGAAAAAAGTTGATGACTAAGAATGTGTAATTCATAATTTCTAAATTTTAATGTATTTGTTGTACAAATATTACTTAAAGTTTTAGAAGATTTTATTAAATCAAATGTAAGAAAAAGTTAGCATTAAATGAGGTGATGATAGTAGTAAGAGATTTTCACATACAAAAACACTGGATTATTTAAAGAACCCAACAACAATTATGTTATGTCAAGCATGCCAAATGCCATTTACGAGAATGGGCATTGTGTCTTTCACATGTTTTTAATGGGATGGCACTAAGTTTAATTTTAAAAAGATTTTGCTATTTATTTGGTAAATCATTATGTTTAAGTTAACTTATTAAAAGTTTCCTTTTAATGGAACTAAAAGAAGATTTAATGAAGGGATTAAGCGAGAAAACTCAAGAGATGAAAAACTTTATTATTAAAGAAATATACATACTCAAAAAGGTAGTAATAGAGGCTGGAGTGGTGGCTCGGTGGTTACGGTGCTTGCCTGGCATGCACAAGTACACAGGTTCAAACCCCAGCAACCCATGTACACAACTAAGTGTCAGAGCAACTAAAGCCATGTGAAAAACTCAATAAAAATTGATTCTCTCTGTCTCTCTCTCTCTCACTGTCCTTCCCCCTCCCTAAAAAAATATATGCTATTTGCTTATTTTAAAAAAAAGTAGTAATAGAGCTAAAATCCGCAGTCAATGACATGAGAGAACCATCAAAGAATTTAATAACAGACTAACTTTCATAGAAAACAGAATCTCAGCTCTTCAAGAAAGAACTTCTGATAATGAGGATAGGCTGAGCAAGCTTGAGCACATGAATGACAAAAAAGAAAAACAACTCGCAGAACACAAACAAAATTTTCAAAATGTCTGGGATGAAATTAAAAGAAACAACATAAGAGTAATTGGGATACAGGAAGAAATCAAAATTCAAATGAATGGTACAAAGAACATTCTAAAGGAAACAGTTAAAGAAAAATTTTCCCATAAAAAGATAGAGTCAGATATATTAATCAGGGCAGTCTATAGGACACTCAATAGGCTTAATCAAATGAGAAGCTCACCAAGAATCCTCATATTGAAAATGTACAATAGGTAAATCAAGGAAAGACTATTGAAAGCTGCAAGGGAGAAATGCCAAATGACATTCAGAGGCAAACCAATAAGGATCTCCTCTGATTTTTCAGTTCAGACTCTGGAAGCAAGAAGATCCTTGAAGGAGATCTTTCAATATCTGAATGACCACAATATGCAGCCATGATTTACTATACCCAGCAAAACTCAGCTTCAAATTTGAAGGGGAAATAAGAACCTTTCATGATAAGAGCAAACTTGCAGCATGCATGAACAGAAAACCAGCATTACGAAGACTCCTCAAAGATAAACTTAAGACAGAAGAACAATCAAAAACTCCTTAAAAACTACAAAGAGAGGAAATTCAATTAAGGCACACCCTATCAATAGACAACCAACACAGCACAGAACTTATCAATAAAACACAATGACTATGAACCATGACCATATAATATAACTATTCTAACACTGAATGTGAATGGTTTCAATGCACCAATCAAAAGCCACAGATGAGCAGATTGGATCAAAAAACAAAATCTATCAATATGCTGCTTACAAGAGACCCATCTTACAACCAAAGATATTCATAGATTGAGGGTGAAAGGATTGAAAATGTTCTACCATGCGTACAGCCCAAGAAAGCAAGCTGGTGTTGCAATGTTTATATCTGACAAGGTAGATTTCAAATATAAGCTAATCAGAAGAGATAAAGAAGACCAGTACATATTAGTAAAGGGAACAATACAACAGGAATATATAACCATAGTAAATATATACTCTCCAAACAGCAATGTTCCCAACAATGTGAATAAATTACTTCATGACAAAAAACCACTTGTAAACCTCAACACAATAATACTGGGAGACTTCAACACTCCTCTATCCCCAATAGATAGCTCATCAAAATAAAAACACAATAAAGAGATCTTCAACCTAAACAACTCCATAAATCAAATGGACTTTGCAGACATCTATAGAATATTCCACCCCAACTTGACTGAATATATCTTCTTCTCAGTAACACATGGATCCTTCTCCAAAATAGATCGTATTTTACTTCACAAAGGAAATCTCAGCAAACACAAAAAGGTGAATATCATTCCATGTATTCTTTCAGAACATGATGCCTTGACAATAGCCATTAACAGCAAAAATTATAACAGAAAACACACATACACATGGAGGATGAATAATAACCTATCAAATGAAGAATGGATCCAAGAAAACAGAAATCAAACAAGACACAACATATCAAAACCTCTGGGACAGCATGAATGCACTCCTTAAGGGGAAAATTTATAGCACTGAGCAATCCCCATCAAGATACCAATGTCATTCTTTACAGATATAGAAAAAGCAATTCTAAAATTCATTTGGAACAACAGGAAACCCAGAATAGCCAAAACATTACTAAACAAGAAAGATGAAACAGGTGGATTTGCAATACCAGATTAAAAACTATACTATAGAACTGTACTAAGAAAAACACCACGGTACTGGTGTCAAAACAGGAATGAAGAGCAATAGAAAAGAATAGAAGACTCTGAGACAAACCCGCAAACCTTTACACATCTGATCTTTGACAAAGGGGATCAAAAAATGCCATGGAGGAATAATAGCCTATTCAACAAATGGTGCTGAATAAACTGGACAGCCACTTGCAGGAAGTTGAAATTAGATCCTTATCTCTCACCTTGCACTAAAATCAAATCAAAATAGATCAAGGAACTAGGAATCAAACCAGCTACCATACAACTGCTAGAAGAAAAGTTAGGAGCAACACTCCAATATTTGGAATTAGGCAAAGACTTTCTCAAAAAGACCCCTAAAGCAAAAGAATTAAAGTCAAAAAATCAATGAGTGGGGGGTTGGAGTGGTGGCTCAGTGGTTATGGTGCTTGCTCGGCATGCACAAGTACATAGGTTCAAACCGCAGCACCTACATATACAACTAAGTGTCAGAGCAATGAAAGCCATGTGAA
Source organism: Aplodontia rufa (assembly GCA_004027875.1). Lineage (NCBI taxonomy): Eukaryota > Metazoa > Chordata > Mammalia > Rodentia > Aplodontiidae > Aplodontia > Aplodontia rufa. The sequence continues at coordinate 8,452 of PVKS010024422.1, forward strand.
AATCAATAAAAATTGATTCTCTCTCTCCCCCTCCCCCTCCTCTATCTCTCTCTCTCCTTCTCTCTTTTAAAAAAATCAATGGGTGGAATGCCATTAAACCAAAAGGCTTCTGCACAGCCTAGGAATTGGTCAAAATTGTCAAGAAACAACCTACAGAATGAGAAATAATCATGGCCTATGTGATTCCTCCGACAGTGGACTAATATTCAAAATTTACAAACTCCTCAAAAAACAATACCAAAAACACAAACAATTCAATCAATAAATAGATCAAAAAGCTAAATAGAAAGTTGTCAACAGAGAAAATTGAGCCAGACAATGAATACATGAGAAAGTATTCTAAATCACTAGTAAGAAATGCAAATAAAAACTTACATTAAGAGTTCACCTCACCCCAGTCAGACTGGCAAAAATGAAGAATATAAACAATAATAGTTGCTAGAGGGCTTGCAGGGAGATAGGAACACTAGCACACTGTTGTTGGAACTGCAAACTGGTACAGCCACTCTGGAAAGCAGTGTGAAGAATCCTCAAAAAATTAGGGATGGATCCATCTTATGACTCAGCTATCCTTCTTCTGGGTATTTTCTCAGAGGAGTTAAAATCAGCACATTACAGTGACACAGCAAAATCAATGTTCATAGCAGCTCAATTTATAATAGCTAAATTATAGAACCAACCCAGATGCCTCTCATTGGATGAATGCATCCAAAAGCTGTGGCATATATATACTATGGAATTCTACTTAGCAATTAGAGACAATGATATTGCGGTCTTTGAAAGTAAATGAATGACTGTGGAAGAAATCATGCTAAACAAAATTAGCCAAACCCAGAGAGTCAAGGGTTGAATGTTTTCACTCATTCGTGGAGGCCTGAACTAAAACCAATCTTGGGTGAAAGGTGGTCAGGCTCACATATTGGACCCAGCAGGGGCATGGCAACACATAATCTAGAACAATCATAGATATGTGGGGGGAGCAAAAGGGGTGGGGACAGGGAGGGAGAATAGGTTGGGATTTAGGGAGACAGTCCACAATGTAGTATACTCTTTACCTCCCTGAGAATTCAATAATATTTGTGCAATCATTTAATTCTGGAAAAATCACTACATAAGCATTAATATCACTTGTAGGGCAAAATGTAAAAGAGTCAAGAGACGAGGGGGTGGGCAATGTGAGGGTAATTCTGGTTTAGGATCATATGCCTAACATGTTGCTTTGTATGCATTTAAGTTGCACAATGACTCCTTAAAAATAAATACAACATTACATGGAAGAAAGTTTTCTTTTTAAGTCAATTTATAAAAAGTTTCCTTTTGAGGTAATTTGCTTGCAGCTTATTTTTGGTCTTTCTGCAGAATCTTACCAAATGCTGTTTTATCTATTTGAGTTTCCTTTGATTTTTCTTCTTTAATGTGTAGATATAATTGTTTGAGGCAAATTTCCCAATATTCAATTTTTTTTTACTACTCAAATTATCCATACTTATACTGAATTTTGCATTGATATGTTGATGAATTTTAGTCAATTACATTACATAAAGAATTTTTCCTTTTATACAGTTTTTTTGCTACCTTTATGAGATTTTGAGTTAAGGTTTTTCTCACTTCATAATATTAATTTGGAGAGTTTGTGATTTAATTCATCAGGCATATGAAATCCTTAAGGACTGGTAGAACTTAGCTGTGAATCTATCTTGGTATTTGTCTTGATGTTTAATTTTTTTAAGAGTGAAAGAGGAAAAAAAAGAATCAATTTTATTTTTCATCTGTTTTTTTTTTTCCTTCACTTAGTTGTATATTTGATTGTGGGGCTCCAACTCGGGTCCTCATACTTGAAAGGCAAGTACTCTACTGCTGAGTCACCTCTCCAACCACAGTGTTTATTTAATTTTAAAGTTTAGATCTTTGATTACCATCTGTCTTTTTTATAACAATTATTCTTTCATGTTTCCTACTTCCTGGATCAATTAGATTGTGTTTCTGCTGGGTTTTCCATGCTATTGAGTTGAATATAGGATTCTCTTTATCCACCTCCTCCCTTCCATGGTTATAAACACGTTTTTTCTAGTTTTGATATGTTTTTATACACATGCTTCATACCTTTTTGATAATTACACTTACAATGTTTTTGTTTTAATTTATAATTCTTAAATATCAAGGCATTGAACGCTGCACGCTTTCTTCTGATTAAGCTTCTGCTGTGTCTTGTAATATGTAAATTTTGCCACAGTGTATTTTCATTTCATTACTGGGTAAATGGGCCAGAATTTTAGTCTTGGTATCCTCTGATCAAAGGCTGAAGAAGAAGCTTATTTCCAAACAAATTCCTCAGTCAATTTTTTTATTTCTTCTCATTTTAATTTTACTAGATTATCATTAAACATACTCTATCAGGTCTCTCCTCTTTTACAATGCATTAAGATTTCCTTTGTGCCAAATACATGGTAGATTTTTGTGCATGTTTTAAGGGCATATAACACAATTATATTCTCTTTTGTAAAGAATGTCAAGATTGATGAATATTTATAAAATAGTATTGATCATGTTATCTATTTTTATTTTTAATAGTTTCTATTTTATGAAAGATTTCAATTAATAATAAAAGGGTTTATTAATCAAGTTTTCTATTGCTTTTCACTTTATTTATTTAGATGTACTGTTGTTTAGTCCTGAAAGATTTATGACTGTCATATTTTCCTGATAAATTATAACTCTAGGGATCACATAATCTCTCTTTATCCTGTTCAGTCTTTTTATTCTTAGATTTCATCCTGCTTTATATTCATACTGAATCCCTATTTTCTTTTTATTTGCATTTCTTAGTATCTCTTAGCCTATTCCATTATTTTTCAACCTGTCTTTATGGCTTTTGCAAACCATCTATAACCAGATTTTGACTTGCAACACAATATTATAGTGTTCATTTTTTAATAGCTAAATCACTACTCTCACGTTTAGTTTATTCACTGATCTACTTTATTTTGTTTCTTCTATTTATATTTATTTTTTCTTTTTGAATAGTTTTTCAACTTATACCTATTCCTTTTATACTACGTAAGCTCTATATTTTTCTTTTTTCTGGTGTCTACCTTATTTCCAAATCCTCACACTCAAATACATGTCTTCTATTATTACTAATACACCAACTATTCAACTATATCTTCTTACAAAAATGCTCAGGTTTTTCTGCAATTTTTCACCCTTATGGTAATAGGATGACACTTTTCAGATACCTTTATTTTACCACCCATTTCCTCTCACATACTGATTACGCTAGTTTCATACTTTTAGTTCCACTCCATTCCTTTGCAATATGTCTTTGTATTTTAAGAATCCTTTTTCCTATCTTAAACATATCCCATTATTTATTCATTTTCAGACAGACAGAGATCAGTTCTATATGTCTTTGTTTTTTTCTACCTTTGTCTTTTTCAAGCTTGGGAAAGTGATTTGAGTCATGTGTTCTTTAGTTATAATCTTGTGTATTTCCACCAGATTTGTATGTGTGTGTTGGTGATATATTCTCTACTCACAAATAATTGTCTTTCACCTTAACAGCTGAGTATCTTGGTTGAACAGAGAATCCTTAAATTATACTCCATTGATCCATTTTCATAGTATTATTTCAACTTTTTCCTGAACTCCAATGCTGACAATGAGAGTCCATTCCAGATTAATACTTGTTTTTATATGTAACTTGTAGCTCTTGAAGCTTGTGGGACTTTCTCTTATAAGAAGGATTTTACCAAGGGGTATCTATGTGTGTATCTATGTGTGTGTGTGTGTGTTTTTTATCCATTATGTCTGGAACTTGAAGTATTTAATCTACACAAATTATTTATCTCAGCAAAATTTTCTTCTATAATTATGCAATTACAGCCTCTTCTCTATCTGTTCTCCTAGTTCCTCTCTCCCTGGGACTACTATTATTAGTATATTGGTTCTTTTTAATCTATTTTATTAGTATCAGATTTTTCCCACAAAATTTATATCTCTTTGATCTTTTTATCTATTTTAAGCTATCATTTAATTTTTAAACCACTAATTCAAGTTTCAACAGTGACTTTCTTCAACCACAGTTCTCTTAAACAGATTATTACTTATTCAAAATTTCTGGGATCACAATTGTTTTGAGCTTTTTAATATCTGCATATGAGATATCTTCGGAATGTCCAAAAATGATATTTATTTTTCATATACACCTTATACATATAGTCTAAAGGTAATTTTACACAATTTTTTCTAGTGTATCTGTATTTTGATGGTGACTCTTGACATGAAAACAGATGTAGAATTTTCCACTTGTGGCATCATGACAGTACTCAAAAAATTTCCAATTTAGGAGGATTTATTGTTCTTTCTTGAATTAGAAACGCTCAACCTATAATTTATTTATTCTTAATATCCAGATACAAGGGCTGGGGTTATGAGCTTAGTTGTAGAGCACTTGACTAGCACACACAAGGTCCTCAGTTCAATACCCAGTACCACAATCAATCAATCAATCAATAATTCAATTCCAAATATCTTAGCAGATGTTCAGAACAGGACAAGTATCACTGATATTTAAAAGATATTTCATCATATTAACGTTGAGAAAAATTTTTATCAGTGTATTTCCTGACTGACTGGATGGAATACCGAACAAATTACTAAAAAATTAACTTATGCAAAAATGCATAATAAAAAAAAAGAACAGCAACCATAGCTGGAGTAAAAGTAAGTAGTATACTGAAAATTTAATGGAAGTCCTATAATTCATATGGAGACTGAAGTTCAAGATTTAGGCAAGCAGGAAGCTTGAATTTCTTCTATAAAAAATGGATTACTAATCCACTTGTTTTTTATGGGCCAGGAAGGATTAGTCACTTGTAGGTGAGAAGAGAAAAATGTCAACCATCCTGATAGTAGGGATATCCCCTACCCAACAATTCCAGACTCTTCCCTAAACATTCTAGTATCAGAAAGTACAAAGGCCAAAGTAGTCTAAGCATAACATTTCTAGGGATGTCTAGAATAAGTTGAGGGGTCAAGAAAGAAAAAAGGTCATGGGAAAAATACAGTTCACAGAACTTTTGATCACAGCTGCTATTCAATGGAATGAGAGGGGAAAAGCTACTCCAGGGCAGGAACAGACAAACCAGGCCAGAGCAAGACAGCAATGGCCTGTGTGGGAAAGAGGTGGTCAAAGAAACATTTTAGATGGATCCTCAGAATCTACAGAAAGGTCAAGGGGAATAAGGGAGAGAGGAAAACCTGAGAAACAATTTGGAAAATAATCAATACTCCAGACATTTAGAGAAATTCTGAAGGTGTGAATACCAAGCTGGCAGGCAAGTTTTTGCTGAGAGAATCAGTAAGAGAAAAAAGAAGGTCCATGCCCTGACCAAGTAAAGATGGATTTTCTCATCCATCTGAAAGCAAGTGCGGGCACCCAATGCTGTGATCTGCAGCTGCCTCTGGGGTTTTGATCAGTTATGAATGTTATTTCATCATATGCATGATCTGTGGGGGAAAATTCTATATAAGCAATTGGGATTACTGCAACGTACACCTCGCAGTTGCATCCAGTTTGTAAATAATTGAACAAGATTTTCTTGCCATGGCCAACCTCCCACAAGAATTCAATACAGGACACATAAAATAAAATAAAAAGTTAGATCAGTGCAGTTCCATCTGGGCTTGTTATCATGTGAAGGCCATCTTGTAAGGAAGAATACTCAAGAATGACATCTGAAACAATAGTTCCTCAGGTTGAAGAGCTCAGTAATGAATCGCTCAGTTACTTCCTTCCAGAGCTGATTAAAATAGCACTTGAGTTCCTGAATGTACTGAAGTGCTTGTAAACAAAGCAAACAGATGTCTGGTGCAAATCAAGGCAGGGCACACTCATAAGAGGTCAGGGTCTTTATAGTGAAACCAAATGCCCTCAGCAAACTCATGAATGAAAGGGTCTCTTTTGTATTTAAAAATTCAGATTTTGTAAGGAAGTCTTCTTTCTTTCGAAAAGGATTGATTATAACCTCTGTGTAACTCTGGGTCAATCTTAGGACTCTATTTATTGTTTATATTACTTGCACTCTCATGAATACAGTCAGCTAGGATATGCATCTTACCCATAAGAAATACTTACTAAGTACCTATGTGAAAGATTTAGTTTCAGTAGGAGAAATAAAACTGAATCACATCGAACCCTTACAATGATGAGCCATGGATAGCTAACAAGGTGATGCATATCTATTTTTCAGAAGAATAACTATACTGCAGTATATTTCATATGAAAGACACAGCATAAAGTTCAATTTTGTTGCATTTTGTTTTTAAGTGGGAGAGATATTAGAATAGGCTCTTTTGAGGATGGGCTATTTGAACCAAATTTTAAAAACAGGTAAAATCTACTCATGTGACAATAGCTAGTACAGGGAGCAAATCTCAGGACCTAAGGAACAGAGAAATGAATAATAGTAGAATTAAAAAATGTGAAGAGAACATAGAGAATATTTAATTTTTGTGATATGTAAAATACCTTAACACTAAATAAACTCTCTCCTCCTAACTTTTGTACTATTTCATCATTTATGATGTATTCCCTTATTTTAAATATACCTCTATGTATGTTTGGTCCCCTGAAGATGGGCATTGTGTTTCCACAGAAAAGTGCTTAGCATATGGTGGGTCAGCAAAACATGTTTGTATAAATCAGAATAAATACTTGAAAGAGAACTGTCTCATTAATGATGGGTGTGAGATACTTCCACTCACTCCACTTATAACTTTTTGCTTTTTTCATCTTGTATTAACAACACTTGATTTTTGCATCTTTTCATTTTCCTTGGTTTCTTTTATCCATTTTATTATAGTCCTTAGAAAATGCACATCTCATTACTTTCTTCAATTTTCATGTGATGTGACATCATTTCCTTCATGCCCCTCATTAGATTATTTAACGTGCTCATCTCATTACACCTTACCCATCTTGCATCTCATTATGCCCCTTAAACATGCACATCTCATTACACAGTCCTTACATATCTCATTACACGATTCCATTTTTGTATTTCATTGTCATTTCATTTCTGTGTTTTATTACATTAAAACCAAGTTCCCATTATATCTTACATATTTTGAAAATTTATATACTCTCCCTTCCTTCCTTTATGCATCTAATTATAATGCTTCTCCTTTCTGTGACCAGCTCATTACACTTTTCCTTTCACCCATCTCATTTCATCCCTGAAGGATGCCCATCTTGCAGGACACTTTCCGCAACATAGCTCATTAAACCATCTCACGTACTGACCTCATTATAGCTTTTTAACATATGCGTCTTATTACATAAAACTTTTCATGAATCTCATTAAACTTTTGGAAGGCACATATCCTACTATTTTATTCTATCTTATGCATCTTGTCACAGCACCACAACTGCCCATCTCATTAAAATATTTATTATTTTAACATATCCCTTTCTTATATACCCCTTACAAGCTATTTGCTAATATTTCAGTACGTTCACTACATTTTCACATTTTACAATAATGAGAATGAGCACATATCTTTCAAAAAGGGGGTTCTCTAATATTGTACTTCATATATTCATAAATTATTTTGTTATTACACTAATTCTTCTTAAATTTGCACTCTGGGCAGCTCATAGAAAGGCAGTAAAGGTAAGTTTAAATAATTTGGGGTTTGTGAGAGTTTAAACTTTTATATGAATTACTAAAATTAGTTAAATAAAAAAAACTTACATTCTTATTTCAGGAATTCTTGGGTTTTGAAAATATTTACCTTAGAATTAGGAATATTCATGAAGGCCTCTAGCATTTCTTAAATGGACTGGACATATATTTTATTTCTAGACTATACATAAACTGATCCCAGAACTGTGTCCAATAGAGACAATTTAAGAAAGTCTGCATTGTAAAATTCTATATACATACCTACATATATTTACATCTATATATAGTTCCATATTTACCAGAATTTATTTTACTTACATTTCTGAATTACTTTCTAGAATGAATTACACTTGCACAACTGATTCATTACCTGATACCTCATTGCAGTGGTTCTCAAACTTTGATGGGTACAGAGTCACCTAAAGAACTTGGTACAAACAGCTGGCCTTATCCTCTTTCAACAAGCCTGGGCTATTGTGTTATGACATACATCTGAGTTTGGGGTCTCCACTTACTGAGTGCCTACTGAATCATGTTTTACATGAGATACAAAAAGATGAATTCATATATAAGAAGGCATGCCCCTGACCTTGAAATCATAACAATTCAATGATAATGGCTACTTTGTTTCTCCTTACTGTTTGACAAAGTAAATAAGTATTTTCTTACAAAAAGTTGAGTTACTTATCTATCTAAGCACTGGGAATATGTTGAAGATGGTTCCATAAGTGGTTAGACCAAAAGCTTTGGCATCAGAAAGACTTGGGTTCAAATTCTTTTCCCATCAACATCTGGTTATCTTGGACACATTATCCTGGCACTGGGCATTAATTTTCTCAGCTACAAAAGATGGAAAATACTTCCTCATATCTTCATCAGTAATAAAAGAACTTAATACTTATCACTGCCTTTAGCACAAAGGAATTCCTCAAGAAACAATAGCTATTATTGATCACTTTATTATGACCCTCATATGTTACATGAACATCAATACTACTGCGTATCAACTTATCCACGGTTAACAGATGTAAGGAATTAAATGAAGACACTTACCCCTTACATTATCATGAATGGATAGTTTACTTAAATACACAAATTTGACTGTATCCTAGGAACTTTGATAGATCTTCACATCCATGCTAGATTACCATCCTATTCTAAATAGAAACCCAGAAGTTACTTATTCATCTATGCATTTAAAATTGTATGTTAGTGACTTAAAGGATAGAAGACCCTGGTGCATGTCTCCAAAGCTGAGTAATCTTACACAAGTTATTTCATTTCTTGATTGCTTTCTCACCTGTGCAATTGACACTACTAATCCTTATGGTAGCTATCTCAGAAAAGGAATGTAGTCATCACATTGGAAAACCCCTGTGCAAATATACTTTACAAAGTAGCTAATTCATCATTATTTTCCTGAACTTAACCAGAAAAGTTAGCTCCCATGAGAAGCTCAGTTAATTACAAGTGTATTTACAAGGTGGTCTCTAGACAGAGACTCTATTCTTGTACTATTCAGACTGATTCTTTGAGGAACTGATTCTTTGAAATATACAGATTTGGCTTCGTAAGATCTTAGACAATACTAAGCCAAGGGTAATCAGTAAAAACAACCCTTCAGTACCCTCAATATGATGAAGGAAAGCTGATTAAGAACCCTGAAGGAGTGCTTCTCAAACCTGCCTGTAATTTGAAACCAAGAGGAGAGTTTTACAAACTGGTTTCCAACAAAGACTGAATTAATTGATTTGTATGTGGTCTAGAAATGGGAATTTTTGAGCTCCTCAGCTGATTCCAGCAGGCAGTACTGCTAAAGAAATCCTGCCCTTCCAATTCAGAAGACCTTGTGGTTCATTTGTAGTAGGAAATCATCTTAAAGTTTATTTCTATGTGATCTCTTTTCGAGGCTTTCCAGAGCTCTCCTTTGAACTACTTTCTTCTTAATTACTCTAGAGCTCGTAATAGAACACAGACGCCAACTCCTGTTCTTCCTCAGAAGCAATCACTTCTCCAATTAGGTAATCTCTTGATTTAGAGTCAGAAACTTCTCCCACTTACCTCTTTTACTATTTTAGTCAGCTTTTTCACTGCTGTGAACAAAAAACCCAACAAGAGCAATTTTAGAAGAAGAAAAGTTTATATGGAAGACTCAATCCACAGAGTGAAGGCTCCATTGCTCTGGGCCCAAGATGAAGCAGAACATCATGGTACAAGAGTGTGCTGGATGCAAGCAGCTTGGGACATGGCCATCAGGAAACAGAGAGATTTCCTTTCACTATGGGCAACATTTAAATCCCAAAGACATGCCCCAAGTAACCCACCTCCTCCAGCCACACCCTACCTACCTACAATTACCACCCAGTTAATCCATTAAAGTAGATTAATGCGTTGATTAAGTTAAGGCTTTCATAACCCATCATTTCACCTCTAAATTTTCTTGAGTAGTCTCATTCATGAGTTTACAGAGGACATTTCATATCTAAACCATAACACCTACCCAGCACCCAGCATAATATTTCAAAGAATTCAAAAAGGAAGGAAAAAAGAAACTATAATACCCATTTTGGGGAAATTCTACCAACATTTTCATTAAAATTAAGGGCAAGGAAATATGTTTAATAGTTCATATTTATTTAGCATAATTTTAGAAGCTCTGGACAAAATAATGTGATGAAACTAAATAAGTAAGGATACTAAACAAATTTATATCAAAAATTCGTTGCAAATGATAAAATTTTCTTAGTTGACCTGAGGTAAAAATATGTATTTCGCTTTTGCTCCTAGCTGGCATGCACTCAGAACACCACCAGGAGGACCCTGGTCTGTAGCAGCACCCACGCAGGAGCAACTGGAGGAAAATCCCCACCTGGAAGAGCCCCCACCTACCCAATGCCTTGTGTGCCAGTCTGGCCTCTTTTGGTCTTAGCTGACAGGTGTTCAAGATACCACTGGTAAGACCACCATCCAGAGCAGCCCCCTCCTGCCTGATACCCCATGTGCCAGTCCAGAATTTTTTTGATCCCAGCTGGCAGGAAATTAGGACAACTCTGCGTAGGTACCCCATCTGGAGCAACCCCACCCCAGCTGAAAGACCAACCGACCCAGACATGTTTTGGTCTGGGCCTCAGTGCATGCCCAGAACTGACCAGAGGAGCATCCCCAATTGAAACAGCCCCAGGTTCAGGCCTCTTCTGATCCTGGCTTGGCAGGTGCCCAGGATAACCCATGTTTAGATATGTAATCTTTAGCCTGGATCCAAAATGTGGAACGCAATGAGGACCCAGGCAGAAGCAGCTTCAGGAAGATGGTGATCTTCAAAGTGGTGATGGCTTATCCAACACTTTGACTTGCAAAGAAAAACCACCTGGATAACTGCCTACCTTCTCTGCATAGAATCTAAATTCACAGATCCAGAAGAAGCTCTTCAAAATTGAGGAATCCAACTAGGAAAGATTCACCTCATAACCAAAGCTCCCCTAAAAAGGATGACACAGATAGGGACCAAGATGAAAACCCTGAAAAAAATCATCAAAGATCTGATTATTAAAGGAACAGTGAACTAAAAGAAGATATAATGAAGGGTTTGAGAAAACTCAAGAGATGAAAATTTCTATTATGAAAGAAATACACATATTCAAAAAGGAAGTAACAGTGCTAAAATCTGCAGTCAATGACATGAGAGGAACCATGGAAGAATTTAATAATAGACTAACTTCTATAGAAAACAGAACCTCAGCTCTTCAAGAAAGAACTTCTACAATGAGGACAGTCTGAGTAAGCTGGAGTGCACAGATGACTAAAAAGGAAAAAAAAATCACAGAACGCAAACAGAATTTTCAAAATGTCTGGGAAGAAATAAGAAGAAACAATATAAGACTAATTGGGATACAGGAAGAAACTGAAACACAAACGAATAAGATAAGGAACATTCTCAATGAAATAGTTAAAGAAAAATTTACCCATATAAAAATAGAGTCAGATATGCTTATTCAGGATGCCTGTAGGACACCCAATAGGCCTAATCAAATGAGAAGCTCACCAAGAAACATCATATTCAAAATGTACAACAGGGAAATCAAGGAAAGAATATTAAAAGTGGCAAGAAAGAAATGCTAAATCACATTCAGAGAGAAACCAATAAGGATCTCCTCTGATTTTTCAGCCCAGATTCAGGAAGCAAAGTCATGGAAGGAGATATTTCAATGTCTGAATGAATACAACATGCAGCCAAGAATACTATACCCAGCAAAGCTCAGCTTCAAATTTGAGGGGAAAATAAGAACTTTTCAAACTTGTAGCATTCGTAAACAGAAATCCAACATTACAAAGAATCCTCAAAGATAAACTCCAGATAGAAAAACAAGCAAACATTCCTCAACACCCACAAAGACAGAAAATTCAATGAAGGTACATGCTGTCAATATAAAATCAAGACAGCACAGAATTTACTAATAAAACACAATGTCTGTGGACCACAACCACATAACTATTCTTACACAGAATGTGCATGGTCTCAATGTACCAATCAGAAGACATAGACTAGCAGATTGGATTAAAACAAACAAACAAACCAACAATATACTGCTTACAGGAAACCCACCTTACAGCCAAAGACATCCACAGATTAAGGGTGAAAGGATGGGGAAAAAATCTACCAAGCATACAGCCCAAGAAATCAAGCTAAGCTAGAGTTGCGAAACTGGACTTCAAACATAAATTAATCAGAAGAAATAAAGAAAGCCACTACATCCTAGCAAAGGAAAAAATACAACAGGACGATATAACCATAGTAAATATATACTCTCTAAACACCAATGACCCCTACTATGTAAAAGAATTTCTCCAGGACATAAAACACTTGTGAACCTCAACATGATAGTATTGGGAGATTTTAACACTCCTCTATCACCAATAGACAGATCATCAAAGCAAATAAAAAATATACAACATAATACTTTTTAGAGACATTGTGGGAAGGGGAAGGGAGGGATAAGGGTGGGTAATTGGGGGGGCACTCCTGGGGGTAATTCTAATATCCAGAATATATACACATTTTATATTATTTTGTTAAAAACTTGTATGTTTGTTCTATAATAAATCTCTCAATAAAAAAAGAATAAAGGAAAAATTTTTTAAAAAGTGATCTCCAATGTAAACAACACCACAAATCAAACAGACTTAGCACATCTACAGGATATTCCACCCCAAATTGGCAGAGTATATTTTCTTCTTAGCAGCATTGATCCTTCACCAATATAGATCATATTCTAGTTCACAAAGGAAATTTCAGCAAATATAAAAAAAGCAGATATAATTCAGGGTATCCCTTCAGACCATGATGCCATGACCCTAGCAAGTAACAGGAAAACTCATCACAGAAAACACACATATACATGGAGATTGAATTACACCCTAATAAAGGAAGAATGGATTCAAGAAGACATGATAATAGAAATTAATGAATTCTTTGAAGAGAATGAGAATGAAGACACAACACATCAACACCGCTGGGACAGCATGAAAGCATTCTTAAGGGAAAAATTTACAGCATTGAGTGTCTACATTTAAAATCAGGAGAGATCACAAACAAGTAAGCTTATGCTACACCTCAAGTATCTACAAAAGGAAGAACAATCTAATCCCAAAGCCATGAGAATATAGGAAATAATCAAAACCAAAGCTGAAATCAATGAAATTGAGAAAATCAATAAAAATAATCAATGAAACAAAGAGCTGATTCTTGAAAAAAATAAAAAATAAAATTGTTTAAAAAATAAAAATAGATAATCTAACTAAAAGGAGAGAATCAAAGCAAATCAACAAAATCATCAATGAAAATGGGGTGATCACCACTGACCCCATTGAAATCATACAGATTTATCAGAACATATTATGAAAAAAATATATTTCTCTAAATCAGATAATCTAGAAGACATAGACAAATTTCTAGACATATACAATGCACCCAGATTGACACAGGATGAAACTGAAATCCTAAAGAGCCCAACAGGCACAAAATTCCATACAATTAAAAGTCTTCCAAAGAAGAAAAGCCCAGGTCCTGATGCATTCCCACTGAGTTCTACCACACCTTTGAAGAAGAGCTAATAACTCTCCTTTATCAAGATATTCCAAGAAATTGAAAAAGAGGGAACTCTCCCAAACAGTTTTTATGAAGCAACCATAACTCTGATACCAAAACCAAACAAAGGCACATCAAAAAGAAAACAATAGACCAATATCCCTCATGAATATAGACACAAAAATCCTTAATAAAGTTCTTACGCACTGCACTCAAAAACACATCAAGAAAATAATTCATCACCATCCAGTGGGCTTCATTCCAGGTATGCAAGACTGGTTCAACATATGCAAATTAGTAAATGTGATTCATCACTTTAACAGAATTAAGAATAAAAAGCATATAATCATCTCAATTGATGCGGTAAAGACCTTCAATAAAATTCAACACCCATTTATGATCCAAACTGTAGAAAAAATAGGGATCAAAGGATCTTATCTTAACTTTGTGAAAGTTGTAGAAGAAATAGGGATCAAAGGATCTTATCTTAACTTTGTGAAAGCCTTATAGGTAAAACATTCAGCTAGTATAATATCAAATGGGAAAAGCTGAAAAAGCATTTTCACTAAACTCAGGAACAAGACAAGGCTGCCTTCTCTTACCATATTTATTCAATATAGTTCTCAAGATCCTGGCTACAGCAATCAGTCAATAGAAGGAAATCAAAGAGATAAGAAGAAGGAGGAAGGAAGTCAAACTATCCCTTTTTTCTGATGACATGATCTTATATCTGGAAGATCAAAAAATCCACCAGAAAACTGCTAGAGCTAATAAACAGAATTGGCAAAGTAGCAGGCTACAAGATCAATAGCCATAAATCAATACCTTTCCTATATGCTAACAATAATAGGGAAGAAGAAGAAAACAGGAAATTGGTTCTATTCACAATATCCTCTTAAAGAGTAAAATACTAAGTAATTAATCTAACAAGAGAAGTAAAAGACCTCTACAATGAAAAGTATTGAACACTGAAGAAAGAAATTTTAGAAGACCTGAGAAGATGGAAAGATGTTCCATACTCCTGGTTAGACAGAATTAATATAATTAAAATAGCCATTCTGCCAAAAGCACTATACAGATTCGATGCAATCCTCATTAAGATACCAATGTCATTCTTTACACATATAGAAAAAGCAATTCTAAAATTCATTTTGAACAACAAGAAACCCAGAATAGCCAAAATATTACTAAGCAGGAAAGATGAAAGAGATGCTTTTGCAATACCAGATCTGAAATTATACCATAGAGCTGAAGTATTAAAAACAGCATGGTACTGATAACAAAATAGGAATGACGACCAATGGAACAGAATAGAAGACTCTGAGACACATACAAAACTTTAAACATCTGATCTTTGACAAGGGAGTCAAAATATAACGAGGAGAGAGAGTGTGTATTAAACAAAAGGTGCTGGATAAACTGGACAGCCACTTTCAAGAAGATGAAATTAGATCCTTATCTCTCACCTTGCACAAAAATCAAATCTAAATGGATCAAGGAATTGGGAATTAAACCAGCTACCATACACCTTCTAGAAGAAAAGTTGTGACCAACAATTCAGCAAGTGGAGTTGGAAAAGACTTCTTCAATAAGACTCTCAAAATAAAAGAGTTAAAATCAAGAACTAATGAGTAGGATGCCATTAAATTAAAAAGCTTTGCTCAGCCAAAACAGTCAAGAGACAACTCAGAATGGGAGAGAATCATGGCCTATGATCCCTCTGACAGAGGACTAATATCCAAAATTTACAAACTACTCAAAAAATTTAATACCAAAAACACAAACAATCCAATCAATAAATGGGACAGAGAGCTAAGCAGAAAATTCTCAAAAGAGGACACTGAGCTAGCCAAAGAATACATAAGTGCTTTAAATCACTGGTAATCAGAGAAATGCAAATCAAAACTACCTTAAGATTTCACCTCACTTCAGTCAGACTGGCAAAGATGAATACAAACAATAACAAATGCTGGAGGGGTTGTGGGAAGATAGGAGCACTAGCACACTGTAGAATTGCAGACTGTTCCAGTTGCTCTGCAAAGCAGTGTGAAGACTCCTCAAAAAATTAGGGTTGTATCCACCATATGGTCCTGCTATCCCTCATCTGGATATTTTCCCAGAGGAGTTAGAATCAGCAAATTACAGTGACACAGCAAAATCAATGTTCATAGCAGCTCAGTTTATAATAGCTAAATTATGGAATCAACCCAGATGCCCCTCGATGGATGAATGGATCCAAAATCCCTGATATGTGTATACACTGGAGTTCTATTCAACTGTTAGAAACAATGATATTGCAGTCTTTGAAGGTAAATGAATGGCAATGGAAGAAATCATGCTGAGTGAAGTTAGCCAAACCCAGAGAGTCAAGGGCCAAATGTTTTCCCTCATTTGTGGAGGATGGAGCTAAATCCAGACTTAGGGGAAAAGTAGTCAAACTCATGTTTCACCAACAAATAATCTAGGGGAATCATAAACATGTAGGTGGTGAGGGAGGAAGGAAGAGGTGGTGGGGTAGGAGAGGAAGGGAGGATAGGGAGGGATCTAGGGAGACAATCCACAGTGTAGCCTATGCATCAACCAACTGAGAAGTTAAATGATATTTATATCATTTAATTCTGGAAAATTTACAATCATATATGTTTTATATATACATATAATACATTTATATCTTTTATAGTGGTGCAATATAGACGAATCAAGAGACTGGAGAGTGAGCATTGTGGGGGAAACTAAGATTTAAGGCCAAGTGCATATCTTGTAATCACTTCATACGCATTTAAGATTCTTTGACAACTCAGCTCCTTAATAAAAATTAAAAAAGAAAAGAAAAATAGTGAAAAATGAAATGTAAGAAAAATGCAATATGTTAATATTTATGAGATACAGTTGCCAGATACTGCATAAGATATTTGAATGAGCTATACTGCATGCCTTTATAAAAGTGTAAATGTTTAATCCTATTGTCAGTTACATCTAAAAATAACAAGGGGTGATAGGGAAGGGAGGAGAAAGGGAAATGTTGGAACTGAATTAAAGCAAGCCATATACTCCAGGCATTTATAAATATGTCACTTTATATACTATAGTCATGTATACAAAAAATATTCTTCA
Source organism: Aplodontia rufa (assembly GCA_004027875.1). Lineage (NCBI taxonomy): Eukaryota > Metazoa > Chordata > Mammalia > Rodentia > Aplodontiidae > Aplodontia > Aplodontia rufa. The sequence goes on from PVKS010024422.1 coordinate 25,336, forward strand.
TAGGTATAAGAATTACATCACTTGGATATTTTAGGAAACATAAAAGACCAAGAAAGAGATATAAGGGATCTCGGGAACAGGAGCAGGTAGGTAGGTGGGTACAGCGTGGAGTATTGACCAAACCGTATTGCTGTATTGTGTGCATCTATGAATATGTGACAAAAAATCCTATCATTATGTACAACTATGATATACCAATAAAAATAAGAAAGAAAATTTTTATCTCATGATTGCATTATGTAACGTGATTATTTACAAAAATTAATATGCTCATTGGCTACTGGTGCCATTTGATCCAAATAAGCAAAAATCCATTTTCTGTAACAGTTTAAATAAGTTATTAGAAATTATTTTGCAAGAAATGTGAAGGACCATTGTATCTTCTGTTTGCATAATTAAGAGGTTGGTTTCTATCTTATCTATAGCCTCTCAAACCATATGAATTTGCTCTTCTCTTGAATTGCCAAAGACAAAAGTAATAACCCAATGACCTGTCATTTAAACTAATAAGATTAATTTTACCTTAAATGTAAAGTTTCACTTTAAAAGACATACTATTTGTATAAGTAAAGGCAGATCCTGGCTTTGGGTGACTTCAGGAAGATGTTGATTATGTCTCACTTTGAACATTCTCTTGGTGTATTCTTACATATGATCCAACATCCATAATCCAAAGTAAAGTTTCAAGAAGGCAAATCAACAGTCTCCTAACGATGCAGCGACATTTGAACCCACAATCCCCAATTCTAGTGACTACATATTTCAGAGACCCCGGAGTGAATGAGGTCATGCATAAATGCTTCTATTCTCAGCTCTTTCTGAGTTCATAATAGGACTTCACTTTCCAACCCATTTTTAGTTAGATTCAGGCATAGGACTCTTTATGGTCAATGAAATAATGGATCGAAGTGGCCATGTCCTTGCTGGGTGAAAGATATAAGAACCACTGAACTATGTACACCTCACCACAGAAATCACAGAAGCACATGTGGAGGAGCCCCTGTGAACATGGATTACTGAGAAACTGTAATAGCCAAAGTCCCCCAACCAACCCACAGCAACAAAGAAGTATTTATTTTGTTAATTAAAAAATAGCTTCTAGAGGCACCCATATACACAACTAAGTGCCAAAGCAACGAAATCCACGTGAAAAACTCAATAAAGATTCTCTCTCTCTCTCTCTTCCCTCTTTCACTGTCTTTCTCTCTTAAGAAAAAAAAGGAAGAAATAGCTTCTAATTATGTTATAACATTGAAATTTGGGGATTTTATGTTGTTGTTGCCATAGCCTTTATAAGCCCTGTACCCTGGAAAAAAATATTTTAGAATTTGTATAGAGCAGGAAGTCATTGGCCACTACTCCATTAAGTAGTCCAAATGTGGTAAGATTGCTGCCGAATTGCTATCAAGCAGGGTAAAGTTCTTGCTTAATTTGGTTTTAAACATAAGGGGATATTTTTACTATGGCCATTGTGTTACCACATTGTCATCAAAGTCAAATGCAGTAAGAAACACTGGAATTAAAATATTACCTAGCGATGAGGTTTGTAGAACAATAATTGCTTTTTAAAATTTTTTATTCTTTTTTTTAAATTTTTGCTGAGATATTCCTGCTGTACCTGTCTGAGCTGAGAGCTAGCTCACTCTTGAAAAGTGGTGGTCTCTGTGCCCTCCCTAGGGCAACAGGGCAAGATGCTTGAGCCACACGGAGGGCCAGAGGGAAGGGCAGTTGTGAGAGGTAGGAAAAAGGGAAGGAGAGGGAGAAGCATGGGAAACGTGTGCATGTCATAACCTCGTGAACTACTCCTAGAAGAAAAAAAAAAGCTTTCAATTTTTTGAAAAGCAAACAAGTGGAGAAAGAGGGTCAAAATAAGTAGCCAAAACGTGAAATAAATGGAAACAGGGAGAAGGTATAAATGCAGCAAGAGCACTAGAAAGGAAAAAGAGATGAATAAGGAATGAAAATTAAAGAGATTGTTGAAAAATAGCATCATTTTCTGAACATCTCAAAGTTTTTTTTCCTAATTAGATGAACACAACTGATATAATGCTATTCATAAATAACCAGATCACTTTCTGCAGCATAAATTGCATTTTCAGCTGACTAGTTTCTAATAAATAAATATTCACCCAAGTGCATGCTTCTTGAGATTGGGTCATTTAGAAACTTCCATTCCATTAAAAGTAAGTTTTATTTACTTGACAAAGGCCACTAGCTGAAACGTCAATTGCCCGTCCTAATGGATGACACCTGTAAGTAAAATAAACATATTTTTAATGGAATAGATGGTCAAAGTGACCTTAGCTCAAGATAGCATGCACTGTGGTGAATATTTATTGCTGAATTAAAGAGATCCTAATATGAAAGGACAGTAGTTCCTCTTCATTACCTTTTCTTTCTATCTGAAAGTAGAAAAATTTTAAAATCCAAATTACTTTCAGAATTTACCAATAATTGAGTGAAAACATAACACATAAGAATAATTAGAATTAAATCTGCTGGTTCAGGCTATAAATATTACATAATAATGCTGATAGAATTAACCACATATCCTTTTAACCAAGAATTCTTATTCCATTTTATTATTGATACCATTTAGTTGGTTTGAAATATATTTTCTACAATATGTGGTTAGTTTGAAACATATTTTCAAACAATAACAATCAATGTTATTGATTAAACATTTGCTAATGTGAAACTGAAATGTCAACCTTTTTCAAGTTAAAAATAAAATCAGCAATACAATGTATTTTTAATTCTTAACTAGAAAAAAAAACCCTAAATTTCTCTAGGATCTGGGCTGACGTTTTTAACAGATACTAGTTGAAGACATGAAATAAAATTTTATTTCATTCTCTAGTGAAAATTATAATCAAAGCAACCAAAGAAAGAAAATGTCTGAAACTTTCCAAGATTTTTTGATATATTAAATTTACAAAATCTAGTATTTTCAAATTATGAAAGATTTTTTTGAGATCATATAGTTGATACTTTTTATTTTAAAGATTAATACAATTAGGCCCTGTTCAAAAAAGTTCAAAAGGCTTTGCAAAATTCATACCCTCTAGTATCTATAGAGCAAGTGTCAGAGCCTCGAATCTTTGGGGAGAATAGAAGGCACTCCCTTCAAAGTTCTGTGCTCTGCCTGAAACACAATCATTGTCCTGAAAGTTTCTGCTTCATGTTCTAGGTTACACAAAAAGGCTTCCTGTTTGACTATATGTAAGTTACCTACAGGTACATTTTAAAAATCACCAAAACTTAACATTTCAAAATAAATTATTATCTTTCAGAAATTTGGGAGCAGCTCAGTTCCCCAGAGATTGTGACTCTGGGGTCCCATGAGGGACAGACGTTGCTTGAGTTGAACGATCTTTTTTACTCCTAGCAATGGCAGCATGCTATTTCTACTACCCAGAAACTCAGTTCCTCTCCACTCAGGTCTGTCCAGGTGGCAAGGGTCACCAACAGCGAGAAATCCAGAAGACCGAGGTGGAAGCATCAACATCTCCTATAACCGCTCCCTCTGCCATATCCTACTGATCATGCAGGACAAGTTCTAATTAAATGTGAAGGAGACTGCACAAGGGCATCAAGACCGGAAGGCAAAGCTTATTGGAAGCAAACTTGGAGGCTGACTGTCATTGTCCACCCCATGGTCTACAATGACTCTGTTACTTTCACATGCCAGACACATTCACATTTCCAAGGCCTGCAAAAGTCTAATTTCATTATAGCAAAGCTACCATGAGTCTCCTTTTGTAAATAAGGTCCAGATATGGATACGATTTCTTGGTTGTGTTTCCTTCTTGAGTGTAGTCCCTCTTGATCTTAAGGCCCTTGCGCTAAAGAGACAAAACTGCACACACAAATACACACACACATAGAGTGGTGGAAAAGACATTCATACTGTAGATCCATTCCAAAAAGTGCAAACAGAAAGTTTAAGGGATTCACTGTGCTACAGCACTTCTGTAATTCAGGTAGCACCTGCTGGCAGCTTCATAATGAGGGTGGGTCCTATTCTCTGGAAACAATTCTTCACAGCTCTTGATTCTGCCCTCTGGGTTCTTTTTTCCACCTTCCAAGTTATCCTTGGGGAAAACGTAGATAAACTCATGGATTAGAACCATAAAACAAAACTGCAATTTGTTAATATTTATGAGACACAGTTGCAAGACAATGCGTAAGATATTTGAAGAAGCTACACTGCGTGTCTTTACAAAAATGTAAGTGCTTAATCCTATTGTCAATATATACCAAAGAATAACAAGGCATGATAGGAAGGGAGAAAGGAAAAGGTTGGAACCAAGACAAAGCAAGCCACATTCCAAGCACTTATGTCACTGTATATACTATAGTCGTGTATTTAAAAAATGTTCTTCATAGGTATAAGAATTATGACACTGTGCTTGGGTTCTGTTTGTTTTTGGTTTTTTTGATAAATATAGGACCCAGAAGATAGGCAAGGGATCAGGGAATGGGAGGAGGGAGGTAGAAGGGTGCGGAGGGGTGGGGATATTGATCAAATTATATTGCTGTATTGTGTGCATCTAGTAATATGTGACAACAGATCCCATCATTATGTGCAACTATAATGCACTCATAAAAAAATTAAAAAGAAAAATGGCCAGAATTTGCAGATAAAGTTGTCTCAGCCTGCTTCCTGCCTATAAAATCTCAGAGATTCAAAGGCCTCTTTTCGTTTTTGTATTCTCTGTCCATTTTTTTGAGAGGGACAGTGAGAGAAAAAGACTGAGAATCAATTTTATTTAGCTTTCATTTTACTTTCATTACCCTGACACCTCATTGTGTAGGTGGTGCTGGGGTTCAAACCCATAGACTCACACATGCAAGGCAAGTGCCATAACCACTGAGCAACTGCTCCAGCCCCTTCTCCATCCTTTTTAATTCAAGATGATACTGCACATAATGGCATAATTCTCTTAAAAACCTATGGGTGTCCTATGAAGTATATACTGGCTTCATTCTACCAGATAGAATCCATACCTACAAATAAGCCCTTCACTACCTTGAGATTTTCAGAAAGCTGCTGCAGACCAACCTACTGAGGACCTCTTATTTAATAAGAGGATCTGTGATGTGCAGCCTCAAGATTCTTAATGGAACTTTTTCTGCTGAGGGTGCCAGTTTTAAACTTCTAGAGGTTTAAATAAATAGTTTCTACTCAAACTCTCAGTTTAATATCAAACCAGGAGTTTTAAAAGAGTGGTCCAAGGACTCTTGCTGGTCCCAAGACAATTTCAGAGACATCCAAGGTCAAAACTCTTTTTATAATAATATTAAAATACAATCTTAGTTTCATTATCCCATGTAAAATAATCTCCACGAGATAATATGACTCAAGATATCTTCAGCAGTCTTCCATCAAGTCCAGTACTGAAGAAGTTGAAAAAATTGCAAGCTGGGCTGGAGCGGTGGCTCGGCGGTTACTGCACTTGCCTGGCATGCACAAGTACATGGGTTCAAACCCCAACACCCACAAACACAACTAAGTGTCAGAGCAACGAAAGCCATGTGAAAAGCTGAAAATAAAAATTGATTCTCTCTCTCTCTCTCACTGTCCTTCTCTCTTTAAAAAAGAAACAAGTAAGCTAATCTCTTATCACAATTTTTAAAAAAACATATCTATTTAATAGCAATATATTATTTCATTAACATATTTGTTTTACTTTTAATAAATTAATGGACATATTTTTAAATGCATCAATTTTAATATCTAAAATC